>JASDQU010392034.1:0-10968 GCA_032191745.1 Picea mariana | reverse complement strand
AGTGGGTGTGGCCGAGAACAGAGAGGGTTCCCCCTCTCCCTATTGCTCCGAGTAGGTTTCCCACCGGTCCTTGACATGGGGGGTGGCTTTGAGGAGTGCGAAAATAATCCTTTCTCTATCGAAAAATTCATGAACCGACAAATATCCTTCTAACAGATTCAACCATCTATCTACGGCATTTGCATCTATTTGGCCCTCAAATATGGGAATGCAAAGTTTACTTGTACCTTAAAAGGAGTGGCGCCTCCAGAGTGGTTGTTGGATGTCGATGCGCCGCCAGTGGGAATCCGTTGAAGAATCTGGGAAAAGTTGTCCATCATCGTGTTCCTTTGTTTCTCGAGGGCCTCCTCGAGCAACATTTTGATAGGATCTCCTGCTCCCTCATATTTNATCTTGCAAAGGTTCAACCAGATCGAGCCCCAACTCCTTATACCCCGACCTCATTGGGGACATGCAAAGAAAGATCGAGAACGAGCAGAACGCTTTGATACCACTAATCTTGATTTATGTAGGAACACAATGAAATACATAAATACACATAAACACAGAGATGCAGCGGAAATAGGACTTCATTTCATTAATAACAAATGACTGAAAAATGTTTACAAACAGAATGGAAATAAACTAGCTAGGGCATCGGTAGCTTATCTCTGAGAAGAGATGTGGCGGCTACTGGCCTCTGAAATGCCTGTTACAATGAGGCTCAAAGGCCTATATATTACTGAGAAACAATGGAAAACCCTAAACATCCAAAAACCTAACCCTAGGAGATGAAACACCAGAATATGGGCCCCATTGGGGTAAATTGGTACATCAGTTTCTCGGGGTCGTAACTTTGGCATACTATCTTCGTTTGACGCACATGATACATCATTAGAAAGATCTATCCGAGGAATACATTGCTGACAACGAATATCGAGTCCAGAATAGACTCATATTCACCGGAGCATTCATGCCCAAAAAATGTCATTTAGGGCCTCAAAACAACTCCGGAAGTTCAGGACCCGAAGAACTGCTAAAAATAGTAAATTGTGCTACAATGAAGGAAACTGAAAAACTAAAAGAAACAATGGTGTGGGTCCAAGTGGAATAGGCGGGTGGCCACCAATATCCACCTGTATCAGGATCCAATCCTTCGTAGAGATTAAGTGTTCAGCAATAAGGAAACAATCAAGCCTCTTGGAGATAGCATCAGGTCCCATCTGCCCATTGCACCAAGTGGGAGCTAAGAGGTCTGGGGCATATTCCACCAGGTTGTGAGCTGTGAACATAGTGGTAAAACAATCTGCTATAGTGTCTTGTGTAGCAGATACCCCCCAGACTTCCCCAACAGAGATAGTGAGATTTAGATCACCTGCTATTATCATTAGCTACCTTTTCCCAAAAATTATGTTTGTCAGTACAAGGACTGTATACATTGATTATATTTATCCTTTTGTTGTTAAAATGACAAATACCAGACAACAATATGCCTCCACAACAAAGGTATGAAGAAAAATCATATTTGGCGGGATCCCAAGCCCCCAGAGGTACCAAGTGAGATTATTGTGCATGTGTGCCAATTAAAGTGAAACAGATTTAAAAAGGACCTAGCCTTTTTGTTGACGACAAGTGTTTCCTATAGGAAAATGATATCTGGAGAAGAATGTGATAGAAGTCTTCTGAAGGAGGAAGATTTTAGGGGGGGCACCCCTCTAACGTTGAGGGAGAGAAATATCATGGCTTTTATCTTTCTAGGTATTTCATGCCTCTAAGCGCCCCAATGTCAGTAAGAGAATGTGAAGGAACCATAGGTAGAGTAGATGAAGATCCCTCCTTGCGACGGGAACTATGAGTTTTGATCGGAAGATGTTCGAATCCATGCCCTCTAGTCCAAGTGAAGTATTTTTCAGAAAAAAATATGATGATCTCTCTATAGAATCCAATCATGTTCCCGTGTCTGGAATACTGTGTAAATTATTACCCGTATAAGTGGGTAAGGGAGTGGGGCTTAAGACTTCTCTGTATGTAGGTAATAAGGTGTCAAGAACAGCATCAAGCTTGCTAACATCAGAGACGATTTCCCTGAGACCCAGTAAGAGATTAAACTCCTCTAGATCGTGAGAATGTTCCAGAGTGCTCTTAGTCGCCAAAGGGGAGGGTATGGGAAGCGAGGTAGTAGTGGACAAACGAGATGCTAGAGAGTGATACGAAGATGTGGTTAAGTCAAGAATAAGCATAGATGGTTTATGAGGTGTGTCTGACAAGTAGGAAGAGTGGGAGAAATCCAATGTGGAGGGTGAGCCAAATAAAGACAAGGTGCAAGGCAATGTCACTTCAGGTAGGCCGAATATGTAAGAGAGGGTAGCAAGACAAGTGGTAAAGCTTGTGTAGTAGCGGGTATATGTGAGGGTGGACAGGGATACTGATGTAAATGGAGGGTTTCTGAAGGTTCGCTAGGGGAGTCCCCCCGAGGAAGAGTATCTGATCTCTTGCTAAGATGTGTAGAGTTGTCTAAAGAGTCCTTTTCCCAAGAAGAAACTGAGAAAAAGAGAATTGGCCAGATGATCTTAAGCTTACCTGTGATGGAGTCCAAGTCAAGTGAAATTCCATCTTCAGGGTAGTCTGGAAGATTGATATGTGTATTCAAATCTGGGGAGTCCAAATTGGTAGCAAGTTCAAGCATGGTTTCCTCCAACATTTCATCTTCAAGAGCATCAGTACAAGACTTTAGCAGGTGGTCATTTTGTCTGCAGAGAGAACATATGAATGGAATTCCGAGGTAGTCAAGATTCCGGTGAGTAAGATGTCCTCTCCAATCTATATCCAAATATTCAATAAGACCCTCGTGAATGTCTATTTATACTAGAATCCTTGATAGTTTTTTATCTGGGCCAGCAAGTGTCTTAGGATCCACACTGATAAAGCGTCCCAAGGAGTTCCCAATGGCCATGAGATATTTTTCATTCCAGAGTTGAAGAGTGTTGGCACAGGGGAAGACCGAAGGTTCAACGCTTCAACATCACACCAACAAAACCCTAACTATCGGCCCTTTCAGCAACACCTGCGAAGCAGATGAAGTCTCACCCGAGGTAGAGGCAGGGGTGGTTGCAGAACTCAAATGTCTGCAATCTAGCT
Source organism: Picea mariana (assembly GCA_032191745.1). NCBI lineage: Eukaryota > Viridiplantae > Streptophyta > Pinopsida > Pinales > Pinaceae > Picea > Picea mariana. The sequence continues at coordinate 7,851 of JASDQU010392034.1, read as the reverse complement.
GGGACACAGATCTATGATTACACCACTCTAAAAAAGCACTTATCAGTTAGTATTCATCAGTATTTAACCCTTATTCACATTGCAGATACAAACCCTAATTACATAACAATGCAGTATTCAACTAGATCTAACACATCTAAGCACTTAGCATATGGAAAGAGATCAGATCTAGCATTCATTCACAACACTAAGCACTTAATCTATCATACCAGGTTCATCTAAACATTCATTATTTCACTAAGATTAAATCATATGGACAATATAACAACCATAATGCACAAAGTAACCATAACATAGGATATACGTGGTTGACCCCAGCATGGAGCTACGTCCACCAACTCTTCTCTTCTTTATTATCTTCTGTCAATATTCTTATATGCACAGAGCCCAAAAACCCCACTCCGCATAGGATAGGAGATATGCGTGCACCTCACCAGATCCTCCTTCCCCGAGTTAGGTCACAACACAAATCCTTCTTACACAATCTGCACACAAGCTTCTTACAATCACTTGCACTTAGCTCTGCAAGTCTTAACACATAGTATCTGCAAAGCCTCTAGCTCCGCACTAAGCCAATTCTACCAAGTCTCTCTACTTACATCGCCTAGATTTCTATTTATACATTACAAAATGGGCCTAAACATGGGTAAACCCATGGGTTGACATCCCATACCTGTTACATAAACCCTAAACCCAAAAGTTCCCTAAAAAGGGTCCAATATCCTACGATCTCCGCTTCGCTTGGCGCTCCGTCCTTAACTAGCCTGTCGAAGTCCCAAAAATGGTCAAACATGACCAATGCTCTCCAAAACTTGGTTGAGGGCCAACATGCCCCCAACACTCACCTGTGACTCGTCCTGAGTCACTCTGATCTGGGAAACTCTGCCTCAAACACCTCGATCTTGGCTCGAGCTGCTTCGACCTATTGCTTCGCCAAGGCCTCCTACTCGACGAACTCCTGAATAACTGCCTCGATCACAGGTCCTTCTAAGTGTTGTTTGACTGCAGTGACTTCTTGTTCTAGTTCTGCTCCTCGTCCTTCAATCTCCTCAAAAAGTAGGCAAGCTACATCCTGGACTGGCTGGAGCTTTTGAGTTACTTCCATGACTTTTCTATGTATGGCATGGACCTATTGCTAAGTCGTGCGTTGTTCTTGGGATATTTTCATTCGCTCGACCGCTGACAAGGGCTTTAACTGCGCTTGTATTTTTTTTTCTTGCTACTTTGCTTCCTGGAGCTGTGACTCTAGTGTCTTTAGTTCAGGGTCCTCAGTAAGGCGCTCATAATTCTACGCACTTAGACTACTAAGTTTTTTACATTCCAAGGCTAATGCTTTGATTCTCTGAACTGCACTTCGTGCAGTTTCTTTTCGTTTGTCTCACACTTCCTGCAGGGTGCTTGATACTACTTGTAACTCCAATTCTGCTACTCTCTATTGAAGTTGTTGGATGGTTGCAGCAAGTTTCACTACTTGACTCTCCACTGGGTCTTATTCTATCTGTTCTAAGCCTGTCACAGAGTGAAGTGCTATGTTGACTGCTTCTTTAACTCCAACCTACTCCATGAGCAGTTGTTCTTTCTCTTTTTGGATCTACAATTTATCCTCTTCGAACTTGATTTGGAGGTCATCCTTCTCTTGTTGCGCAACTCGACATTGCTCTATGTCTTCCTCTTGTGCTTGCTTTAGGGCCACTGTGGCTTGTTCTTTTTCTTCCTGCACGCGACAAAGGTGAGCTTCGATTTCATCAGCTATTCTGTGGAGATGGGCAGGCTCATCTCCCAAATCTATTTCTTTTGATGGCGAGGGTGCAGTGGACATTGTGCGGCTGGAGTGAAGGGCTTGTTGTACCCCTCTCAGCTCTACTTCAATTCTTTCATACATGGTTTCTTTTTTTTCTTCATTTCTCTGCAAAATATCTTCTGAGGTGTCTGATACAGCTGCGATAATGAAGTCGAAGTCATCGACCATAAGCACATTCTACAGCATTGGCTTACTAGATTTGGACTTCTTCCGTGATGTAGGTTTCATTGGGGAAATATTTATTTTCTTGGACGTCTTTGCCTCTTCAAGGGGGTTCCTAGGCGGTGTTACTTCGCCCTTCTTCTTCTTGTCTTCTTCCCCTTCTTTCTCTTCTTTGTCCATTTTGTCTTCTCCTCCTCCGCTAGGTGAATATGATGCAGTCTCTTCTGATGTGTTGTGTATTTCCTGTACATATTCCTTCTTTTTCTTCCTATTATTGTTGGGTGCATCATATTCTTTGTGAGTAACCACCAAACTTCCAATGAGGTCAAGGTCAGACAGTTCTGCATGGTTAACTGGCACTAGGAGTTCTTCAGGCCACTCCTTGGTGATTTCCTCCATGTCCACCTCGGTGAGCTTGTAATAGGACCGAAGCTCTTCTTTATGTTCATCTCTGTGCATAGTGATATATATAAAATTCCTATCTGTGTGGAACTTTGCAAATGTTCTGAACCTGTCTAGGGCGTTTGGCGTCATACAAGGGAAAGACTCAATAGCCCTCTTTAACTGTTGGTAGTAGGTATGGAACACCACGTTCGACTGCCATTATTTCCCCATATCACTTGAATACCAGAGCATGGTGAACCTCGTAGCTAGTGGCTCGAATGGCTCAATGTCAGGGAAGGTTGCTCCTTCTGGCATCTCCCAAGTAATGAACACAATGAGGATTAGTAGCCAGCTAAAATGAAACTCATAGCCCTGTTCCTGATCTTTGCAGCAGTCGTGTTCTAACTAGTTGACGAGGTAACTCGCCCAGTTCATTTGTAATCCTTCCATGCATTTTCCTATGAGGTCAGCAACGAACCCCGTGACCTGCGTGGGTCTGTTCTTCCTTACTATCTTACCAGTGATCAACTGGAAGGCTAGGCACACTACGCCATTCTGGATGGAGGCTACCTTGTAGCCTCGCTTCCCCTTCTCGACATCGACATAGGTGTCTTTAATCTTCTGTGTCAGAGCGCAATCTGCAGCCTTCCCTGGATAAAATTCTTATGGTTCTGGTCCCTACATGCTTAATTTGGTGATCCTATGGATCAGCGTCGGATCGACAGTGATACGTTTTTCCAACCACAAATAACCACCATGGAAGCACGACAGCGGGATCTTAACGCATGCGTTAACCTCCTGATGTCTTGCAAAGTGTGGTATCTTCATCACATTCATGATAGTGGACCTCGCGATGTCCATAGTCCACGGCTGGGGGATGATATTGGACTTCTTCCCCTTGGTCTTGGTCAAATATTTGTGAGGTGCGACCATGCCATAGCTCTTGTGGTCTCCTAGGTTATAGTCACTAATCTTCAACATCAAAATACTCTCCAACTGCAGTCTGACTATGTGTATTCCATTCAGTAGGTACGCAGTGATGACTGTGTAGTCGAAGTCCCTCGAGACACTGTCATGACTTACCACACTGGCCAGGGGTGGGATGTAGTTGGGCAAGATGGATGGGATTAGCTTCGCATTCGCCAAGTCATCACAATGCTTCATTCATTTCTCGGTCACAGCTCGGGATGGTCCAGATCCACAAGTAGTCAATAGGGATGCTTGCACTCCTCTCGTCGATGAGGCTTGGATGCCTGTGGACATCACCTTCTTGGCCATGAGGTCTATTAGGATCTCTTCAATGGATTTTTCTGCTACGCTAATTTCATCCGACATGCACACTCGAGATCTGATATCTTAGGTCGATGAACAAACACTCAATGTAACAGAACGGATGGCAAGGTCTCGATGATCATTGTGCAAAAGCAACTAATTATCTGTGGGCTTAGATAATCACAATTGGAAAAAGTGTTCTCGGTGCAACGCTCGACAGGATAAATAGACAACGTCGTAACGGACTCTATCAATGGGAAGGAACGCCTCAATCAATCTTATTTCATCCTTTATAGAGCGGTCCCAATGGTCCAGTGGCGAACGTTCCGGAAACAACTGTGTTTCTAGCCATTATGGAGCATCATTCTAACAGTTGGGATGCCTCCAATGGTCATATTGCTTCACCATGGCGAAGTGCCAATCTTCATTGTTCTGATATCCCGACAGAGTTCCAGTTCTACAAACCTTCTTTCTGTGGGGTCCTCTCTGGAACGTTCTGTAACTTTTCTAACTTTGCTTTCTTCTTACTGATATTTCTAGCCTTATTTCCTGTAATCTGAGTTATTGGGTTCCTCTTCCCATTTTGATTCTTACCTTCTCTTGGAAAAGTAACTTCACGTTGTCGATGATATTTCATAGGGTTCAAGGGTGATACTTCTTCTCTTTCTAGGGTAGGTGCTCTACTCTCCTGTACAGACAAGTGTTTCATGTCTTCCTGTGTTCTTTCAACTTCAGTGTCCAGATCTCTGGTCCTCAGTAGCTTCGACTGGTCTTCTTGTTCTTTCAGTAAATGCGTTATTCTCCTAGCCATGAAATCTCTTAGTTCTTGCTTTTTCTGTTCTAGATACTTCTCTTCTTGTTTCCTTCATATCTGATCTTTCTCAATCCAGGTTTTTCCTAGAAAAATAGCAAATGGGACGTTGTTCTCAACAAACTTAATGATCTCAAATTATTCTTCTATCGAAGTGCCATGAGCACTCATAGATGTTTGGGTAAGTCTTCCACATAGGGTTATCATCTTACCTCTAAATAATCCTATTCCTCCTAATGAAGGAACCATAGCAGGCTTTCCCAAAATTTCCCAAGTTCTTTCTGTCATGATATTCACTTGTGTTTCCTCATCCAAGACACAGTCTATGTCGAAGTCTCCTATTCTTGTTTCTATGCACTATTTCTCTTTTAATATATCTAATAAACTGGTGTCTCTGTGATCTTTCAGAGTTTCTTTCATCTGCAATAATACAGTCTCTGATCCTTTCTGGGGTTCTATCATATCCTTAGTTTCTTGGCTTGTCTCATAGTTTTCTTGTCTCATATTCACCTTTTCAACTTTTGCAATCATTCTAGGGAAATCCAAAACTTCATGTCTAGTAGCCTTACAACAAAGGAAAATAGGACCTCTACCAAGGCACTCCTTAGCAAGATGTCCCGGTCTTCTGCAACTATAGCAAAGAGTTAATCCTCTCTTTCTCTTGAACGATCCCCAACCTTTCCTGTACTGCGCACTGGGATCACAATAACTAACCTGCAAAAAATTCTTTCTAGGATCTTGCATCCATTTGTTAGTCCAAACATTCTTTCTATGCATAGGAATAACATAGCTTTCATTATTTCTATCAGATCTATTCATATTAAATCTTCTTTCTTCTAGTTGTACCCTAGTTTTTAGATTAGGACCAAATCTATTAAAAATACCTAGATCCATTCTTTCGAAATAAAAATTTTCACTTATCTTACCTTTCTCAGAGCACAAAGCTTCAATATCTTACCTCTTTTCTTCAGATCGGACTTCTCTTCTTAGCACAGAGCTTCGCAATTCAAGTAGAATACTACGCACTAAAGTAGCAGATCTACGCACAGAGATTTCTCTTTTCTTCAGTGCCCAACAATCACAGTTTCAGTCTCGACAACGAAACCATTTTTTGACATAAGGGTAGACCTAAGGTTCAATGTTTCAACAATGCACCAACAAAACCCTAACTATCGGCCCTTTCGGTAACACCTACGAAGCATATGAAGTCTCACCCGAGGTAGAGGCAGGGGTGGTTGCAGGACTCAAATGTCTACAACCTATCTGGGACACAGATCTATGATTACACCACTCTAACAAAGCACTTAGCAGTTAACATTCATCGTTATTTAACCCTTATTCACATCGCAGATCCAAACCCTAATTACAGAGCAACACAGTATTCAACCAGATCTAACACATCTAAGCACTTAGCATATGGAAAGAGATCAAATCTAGCATTCATTCACATCACTAAGCACTTAATCTATCATACCAGGTTCATCTAAACATTAATTACTGCACTAAGCTTAAATCATATGGACAATATAACAACCATAATGCACAAAGAAACCATAACACAGGATATATGTGGTTCACCCCAGTATGTGGCTACATCCACCAACTCTTCTCTTCTTTATTATCTTCTGCCAATCTTCTTACATGCAGAGAGCCCAAAAACCTCACTTCGCATAGGATAGGAGATCTACGTGCACCTCACCAGATCCTCCTTCCCCGAGTTAGGTCATAGCACAAAGCCTTCTTACACAGTCTACACACAAGCTTCTTACAATCACTTGCACTTAGATCTGCAAGTCTTAACACATAGTATGCACAAAGCCACTAGCTCCACACTAAGCCAATTCTACCAGGTCTCTCTACTTACATCGCCTAGATTTCTATTTATACATTACAAAATGGGCCTAAACATGGGTAAACCCATGGGTCGACATCCCATACTTGTTACATAAACCCTAAACCCAAAAGTTCCCTAAAAAGGGGGTGAGATCTCGCGATCTCCACTTTGCCTGGTGCTTCGTCTTCGACCAGCCTGTCGAAATCCCAAAAATGGTCAAACATGACCAAGGTTCTCCAAAACTTGGTTGAGGGCCAACAAAGAGGTAGTCCAAGAAGGAGAACCCACAGGTGCCAAAGGCGGAAATAGTCCTGTGTAGGATCAAAAATCACTCGCCAATGCTTCAACATGAGGCTGATGTTATCCAGAGTCCAGAGACACTCTAGGATAGTTGTTGTATCCTTGGAAGATTTAAACTAAAAGTGGAGCCAACCACGCCCAAGATATGAGAGAGAGGGGACATATCCCAAAAGTGGTCATCAGGTATTTGTCATCTAGTCATCCAGGTTTGTAGTGCAGAGGTATCTATAAGAGAGCCTACCCACAAGGTTGCACAAGGCCACAGAGACCGAGTCCTCTAGGCCTATATACACTCCAAGAAAAAATTTCTTCTTTGTTTTCTTCGAGGCCCACAGACGTTGTAGATTTTTCTTTCTTCCAAGTGGATGAGGTCGAGAATTTTGAGCATCTCCATGAAAGATTGATGGGTCGAGAGAGGCCGAGATAGCATGCGAACTCCTGTGAGAAGAGGACAGGTTCTAGGGTATGAGGCCATAGGGTGTTACAAGAGTAGGTGGACTCGTAGTGAGGGATGAGGCAAGATGTGGAAGTGGCCTATTAAAAAGGGTGGACTGTGTGACTCTAGAGATGGGTCTACTGTCAGTGTGAGGGAAGATAGTTTTAATAGTAGGTTGTGTGGGAGAAAAAGGAGCAGAAGTAAAAATGGCAGATGAAAAGGGAGATGTATGGGAGAAAGTGCTAGGAGATGGATGGATGGAAGTGGATGGAAGTGGATGGAGGAGAAAAATGGAGAGCTGTGAAACCAGAGGAAGAGGACGGAACTGTTGTTTCAAAAGTAGATAGTAATCGAAGTGTGTGCCTAGAGAGATCATTCGTCGAGGTGAAGAGGCCTGCGTTGTTCCAAAGGGCCTCATTAGCAGCACTCATGAGTGCGCTGACTTCAACCTCCATCGGTGTGGGTCTTGAGAGGAGAGAATGTTGGAAGATTGGTTGTTGTCATTGATGTCAACCCTAGTCATGGGTTTTGGACCGCAAGATTGATAAAGGTATTTGTACATGAAGGACAATGCACATGCATATACAACACCCATGAATGGATAGTATACATCATGTTGGTTCCGGTGGTATGTGGCACATCACGTGGATCCTCGTGGTTGAGGAGAAATGATTTTTTGAAGATGACAAAGTGAATTGAAGAATGAAGTACATGTAGGCCCTAAAGATAATTAAAGAAAAGAATTACAAAATAAGAAAGTGTCAGGTCGGCCCTAATGTTAAAATGAAGTGACATAAATGGTATAAATAAACATAATTAGACATTCATTTTGATACAAGTCAACTTTCAGA
>JASDQU010392032.1:0-10971 GCA_032191745.1 Picea mariana | reverse complement strand
TCCCGGTAAAACTTATGTGTTATGTGTTCTTGATATTTCACTTTGTGATTGTGGTTGTGATCATGGTTTAATTTTCCACAAGAATAATAGTAGAAGCGATTCTGTATTTAACAGTGGCGTAAATTGTTAGATCAGGAGAATCGCAGGAAATACATTAAGTGTATCGAAATTTCTACACCAACAAATGGTTTCATTGTCGGGACCTAAAACTGTGATTGTTGGGAACTGAAGTAAAAGAAAATATCTGTGCATAGATTTGTTTCTTTAGTGCGCATTATTATACTCGTATCGGGAAGCTTTGTGCTAAAAGAGGAATCTGATCTGAAGAAAAGAGGTAATATCTTAAAAGAGGTAAAGCTTTGTGGTTTGATAAGAGCAAGATAAGTGAATTTTTTTTTTTCGAAAGCATGAATTTAAGTATGTTTAATAGATTATGTCCTAGTCTAAAAACTAGGGCATTGTTGGAAGAAAGATTCGATCTAAACAAATTTGATAGAAATAAGAAAGATATGTTATTCCTATGCATAGAAAGAATTTTTGGACTAATAAGTGGATGTAGGAACCTAGAAATTTTTTTTGCAGATTGGAGGTCCAACACTGTGATCCTAGTGCACAGTACAGGAAAGGTTGGGGAATGTTTAAAAGAAAGAGAGGATTGACATTGTCTTATAACTACAGAAGACCAGGACATCTTGATAAGGAATTCCCTAGTACAGGTCCTATTTGTCTTTGTTGTAAAATTGTTGGTCATGAAGTTGAGGATTTTCTAAGGATGATTGCTAAAGCTGAAAGGATGAAAATGAGACAAGAAAACTATGAAGGAAGTCAAGAGACTAAGATCATGTTAGAGAATCACAAAGAGAAATAATCGGAGAAATCTCAGACTATGTTATCACAGTTGAAAGAAATGATGAATGATCACAAAGATGTCAGTTTACCAGAGATATTGAAGGTAAAACAATGCATAAGTGCAAGAATAGGAGACTTCGACGTAGACTGTGTCTTGGATGGGGAAACACAAGTGAATATTATGACAAAAGAAACTTGGGAAATTTTGGGAAAGCCTACTGTGATACCTTCATTGGGAAGTATAGGCTTGTTTAAAGGAAAGATGATAACCCTATGTGGAAGAGTTACTAATGTACCTATTATTATTCATGGAACATTGACTGAAAAAGAATTTGAAGTCATTAATTTTGTTGAGAACAATGCCCCTTTCCCACTCTTGTTAGGAAAGACTTGGATTGAGAAGGATAAGCCCACAAGGAAAGCAGAGGAAGAAGCTACAGAAAAGAAAAAGAAAGAACTAAGGGATTTCATATCTAAAAAAATAGAGCAACTGATAGAAGATCAACAGAAGGCAAGATAATTATCTATCGAGGTTGAAAGAACACATGAAGGTTTGAAGGACCTATCCATGCAAGAAAGGATTACATCCACCCAAGAATTAATAAGAGAAGAGATATTAACTTCAAACCCTTTGAGAGAACATCAACAGTGTGAAGTCACTTCAGTAGGAGAAGATAAACATAAGAATGGAAAGAGAATTCTAGAAACAATTAGAGAAACTCAGATCAAGGGAAAGAAAAAAAGGAAGCTCAATAAGAAGAAGGCTAAGTTGGAAAAACTACAGGAAGTTACAGAGAACAAATGGAAGACTTCGCAGGAGGCAGGTTTGCAGGAATTGAACCTCGCTAGAACAACAGGACCATGTAGAATGGGACTTTTCCTTGGCGAAGCTATATGACCATTGGAGGTGCCCCGCCCGTTAGAACGATGCTCCAGAATGGCTTGAAAACGGACTTATGGGAAGATACACTGCCATTGGATGTTGAGATCGCGCCATGACAGACAAATTTGCATTGATAGAAGCATTCTTTCTCGTTGGAGGAATCTGTTACGACACTCACTTATTTAACCCATCGGACACTGCGTCGGGACCACTTTTTGCCACCCGTAATTATCTGAGATAACTGTGATTTTCGAACCTAGACATCACCATCCACTTCTTTACCCCACCTTTCCATTCACCTACCCCGACCTGTCCGTTTAAAAGTGAGAATGATGGGCGAGTAGACTGAGTTAGAGAAGTCCATCAAGGAGGTTCTAAAGAATTTTATGGCTGACAGAGCTATGCCTGAAGGTCTTCATGCATTGTCGACTAGGGGACTGCAGGCTTACCCTTCAACTTCATAACGCTCTAGCCATGCTAACCCCGCGCCTGAGAAGTGAAGTAAGCATTGTGACGATCAAGCTAATGCGAAGCAGATCCCTTCGATCTTATCAGATTATATCCCTCCTTTGACTGGAATAGTTAATCACAACAACATCCCATGGGACTACAAGTACACTTTGATCACTGCGTACATCCCAGAGGGGATACGTGTAGTTGGAAGCTAGTTGGTACAGATCCCATCCCTAAAGAACAGTGAATTTAACCTTGGAAACAGAAAGAACTACGCCATGCTCGCACCTCACCAATACTTAAAAAAGACCACTAGGAAGAAGCCTCACATCGTTGCCCATTCATGGATAAAGGAGTTGGCGCAGTCCACTAGACTCAATGTAATGAAGATCCATCATTTTGGCTAATATCAAGAGGTTAACGCTTGTGTTAAAATCTTCTTATTGTGTTATCATGGTGGATACATGTGGCTCGACAAGCAAATTACTGTGGATCTGACATTTATCCACTTGATCACAAGATTAAGCATGTAAGGAACTGACCCTTAGCAGTTCTACCCAGGGAAGGCCTCGGACCGCTCCCTAGCACAACGCATAAAGGAGGTATACGACGAAGTAGAAAATGGAAAGCGAGGCTACAAGGTAGCCTCTATATGGGACGTTGTAGTGCGCCTCGCTTTCCAACTCATAGATAGCAATATCGTTGGAAAGAACTTCCCCACACAGGTCATCAGGTTCGTGGTGGACCTCGCAGGGAAATGCATGGAGAGAATGCAGATGAATTGGGTAAGTTACCTTCTCAACGATCTTAAGAAAGACTGTCACGAAGCACAGGATCAGGGATACGAGTTCCACTTCAGCTGGCTAATCATGATGATTGCATTTGTCACTTGGAAAATGCCTAAGGGAGCAACCTTTCTAGAAATTGAACCATTGAAGCCATTCACAGCTAGATTTTCTACACTATTGTATACGAACGACATGTCGAAGAAATGGAAATCAAACACATCCTTCCATGCTTATTATCAGCAACTAAAGGTTTTCATAGAGTCATTCTCGTGCATGACACCGCACAACTTGCACCAATACAGACTAATTGCTAAGTTCCATGCAGATCGACATTTCATTTATATCAATGCATGTAGGGATGAGAGCAAGGAAGAGTTGCAGTCTTATTATAATATGACTGACAAAGACATGGAGCAAATCACCAAGGAATGGCCAGAGGAGTTCCTTGTACTAGCTGAAGATGCAGAACTCTCTGATGTTGATATCATAGGAAGCCCCTTGGTAACTCAGGTTGAGCATGCTAGAAAAACCAATGCGAAGAAGAAGAAGAAGAAGGCAGAAGTCCAGAATATAGAAACTGATGAGGAGGACAGCGCCTCTGAAGAATATGGATATGGCTCGCCAGGATGAAAAGATGAAGTAAATGGAAAAGGAGGAGGGGATGAAGGAGAAAAATAAGGAGAAGGAGAAGCTACATCACCAAAGGATGCCCCTACCGAGACAGAAACACCAAAGAAGAGGAAGGTTTCTCCACACAAACCTTCAGCAAGAAAGAAGACATGTGCTAGTAAGCCCCAGATGGAGGCCACACTCACAGAGGATGACATTGTCTTGGTCTGCGTAGTGATGGAGGATGCGTCCGAAGATCTCTTACAGAGATACGGAGCGAAGCAGGATGAGCTGTATGAGAGAATCAAGAAGGAACTAAAGGAAATGCAGCATGTTATTCGATCTATCCGTGCAGTGACTATTGCGCCTTCCTCGTCGAAGACCGCAGAATTGGGGGATGAGCCTACCCAATCAAGAAGATTAGTAGATGCGATAGAGGCTCGGCTTCAAAAAATCCAAGAAGAAAAGGAGAAGGCTACAGAATCCTTGAAGCAAGAGAAAGAGGAAGTCTTAGAGAAACTACAAGTTGTGCAGTACCGTGTAACCGCTTATGAAAATGAGAAAGATGAGTTTCAGGCGATGCTCGAGGAGGACAAAGCAAAGATACAGAAATAAAAGGACTAGTTGCTCGCAGAGCAGACTGCGGACAAAGAAGCCGTGAATAAAACACTTCGCTTTTTGCTAATCTTGGCACAAGAGAAACATGAATCAGTCGAGGTTTAAGTGGCGAAGCTCGCTGAGACCATCTAGTAACTTCAAGCGAGGATAACAGAGTTGGAAGTCCAAGCAGTGCCAAGCACTCTGCAAGAAGTGCGTGACCAGAGAGAAGAATATGCCAAGAACGTAGTAGGGAGGATCAGAGCCCTCACTTCATAGTGCAAACAATTGAGTGATCAAAGTGTTCAGACTTATGAATGCCTCACAGAAGATCCAGAGTCGAGGAAACTTTAAGCGCATCTACAGGAGGCGTAATAGCAGGCATTCACTGTGCAGGCGCAGATGAAGTTACTCACTATAGTTGAAAGAATGAAGAGATCACAGGAACAACGCATAGTCCAGTAATAGATTACTGCCATCCAGGGCAGAGTAATGGAATTCACACAAAAGTTGCAACCAGTGCAGGATGAATCCTGCAAAGTGTTTGAAGACATTGAAGGACAAGGCTCACAGTTAGACCAAATGGTTGCAACAGTGGAACCACGCCTGGAAGGGCCTATTACAGAGAAGACGATCCAAGAGCTCATTGAGCAGGAGGCTCAGGCGAAGAAGAAAGTAGAGGCATCTCGAGTGAAGCTTGAGGCCTTTGAGGCCTTCGAATCGACATTGCCCAGACCTGAGTGGCTCTGGACGAGTCATAGATGAGTGTTGTGGTCATGTTCGCCCTCGACCAAGTTTTGAGGAAACCTTGGTCGGATTAGGACCACTTTTTGGAATTTGACAGGCTGGTCGAAGATGGAGCACCCAAGCAGAGCTGAGATCACGGATCTCACTTATTTTGCAGGCTATGTGGACCTAGCAAGGGGTTCATTAGTGTTTTTGTAATGGGTTATGGGTTGTCATCCCATGGGCTTACCTATGATTAGGCCTTTTTGTAAGAAACTGTAAATCATAAATAAGTAATAATGTAATGAAGAAAGGATTCAATATCTTGCAAGGCTAATTGCAAGTAGTTTTGAGTGCTTTCTACAACAGAATATGTATGTAAGGCTATGTGCTTGTTAGAGGAGTTGGCTTTGTGCATTGACCTAATTTCAGGGAAGGAGGATCTGATGCTCAATACATAGATCTCCTGTCCTCTATGAAGTTGGGATCTGTGGCTTAGTGCATAGGAGTAGATGAATGTAAGAGCTTGAAGACTAATAAAGAAGAAGAAGAAGTTGGTGGACGTATCCCCACATTGGGGTGAACCACGTATATCTTGTGTTGATGGTTTTCTTTGTGCTATGTTATGTTGTCATTTACTTGATTAGTGCTTTTGTTATTATGTGTGTTAGATAGATCTATGAATGCTTAGTGCTTTATTTATATTGAATGTGCTAGATCTAACTTATGATGCTAAGTGTGATGTGTATTTTGTCATTGTTATTGCGTCGATTTGTACTTAGGATTTTATCTGGGATGTGAATAAGACTAATGGATTGATGCATGATGTTCCTAAGTACTCTGTAGAAGTTTTATTATCACATATCTATGTCCCGGCTCGGTTACAGACACCTGAGTCATGTAACCCCCCCTGCCTCTACCTCGGGTGAGACTTCTCCTGCTTCACAGGTGTTGCTCAAAGGGCCAGTAGTTAGGGTTTTGTTGGCGCATTGTCGAAGCGTTGAACCCTGGGTCTACCCCTGTGCCAACAACTCTCTGGATACTTTTTGTTGGTTGAAAAACCCCAAAATCAGTTCCTTCACCACAAATCTGGGCTACTCTTCAATCTGTGAGTCTCTATTTACACGACCAAAAAAATGGTTGTGGAATCCCTTATGGAAACTTAGATCTCTGACAAAATGCAAAATAATCCTTTGGTTGGCCCTAAACAACAAAATTCTCACTTGGGATAATGGTCTGAAACGGGCGTGGTGTGGTCCAAATAGATTCCCTTTGTGAAAAGCTCACGAGGAAAGTATTTTTCACTTATTTATTGATCTCCCTTATGTACTTCAAGTGATGCAAATCATTCAGGACAAGCTAAAGACGAAATTGACCTAGAATAAAGCTAATTTAGAATATTGTTGCAAAGAATGGATGCTAGACAAGTCTATTAGGCAATTTAAAGGTCTTCCAAGCATTGTGGTTTCTAATGTGTGGTGGGATCACAATTCGAGTCTCTTCAAGGATAAGCAAATTCCACTAGAAGTCACATCAACCATAACTCTTAATTTGGTCGAGTCCTTCAAAATAGATTTGAAACCTAAAAAAAAAAAAAACCTAGGTATTCCTCATCTATATTATGAGGTTCCTTGGGGCTACTTTGATGGAGGTTGACAAGGGCACCCGCCTATATGCGGGGTGGGAGTGGTTTTATATTTAATTAAAAATCATTACTTGCATATCATATATGCACCAAGTACATGCATGAACAACAGGACAGAGTTCATTGCACGTTGGATTGTTTTACAGACACCATTCAAGAAAGATGTTAAAAAGTTCAAGGTCCTATGGGACTCGAAACTAGTTATAGAGTGGGCCCACTGAAATATCACAACTCAAGTTATCAAACTAGAAAAACCTTTTAGGGACGTCAAATTGTCCTTCCAATCCTTTGAATGACTCTCTTTCAGCCATATTATTAAAGAACTAAACATGAAAGTTGATGAGCTCTCCAAAGAAGCTTTGTCTTTGTGAGTTGGTGTCTTTGGTCTCTACAAATTTTTTGATAGAGTAGAGATTGAAGCAATGGAATTTTTCCTATAGTTTTCAGTTTTCTTTTTGTATATACAGCTGTAAAAGTTTTTGAAAGTAAATATGTATAGAAACTTCCTCAAAAACACTCAAAAACTCTACATATCTATTCATTGAATATAAAGTTTTTTTTAATAAAAAATAATAATAATAAAATTTATTATTATTATTATTAACCCATATGGATTATCTCAATGCATGGAAAACAATCTATCTATCTTAACTTTACACTTTTACTTATTACTTAATCAAACATGCATATTAAAAAAACTTCATTATAATGATAATTAATTTAGTATAATATAATTTATTTTTTWTATATTTTATCATTTAAATTRTTAAAGGTTAAMTTTTTTTTGATTAAAAAAATAAATTAAAAAAACAAATTAATTTTATGAATTACAATTATCTAACATAAAATTAATTTTTTTATTCTATATAAAACAACTGAAACATAATATCTCAACCACTATTTATTAAAAATTTAATCAATGAATTTATAATATTTTTGGTTGGAAACAAACTTATATAAAGAAAATAGCGAAAAACAATATTTATAAGTCAAGATTCATAAAATTAAATAAATGAAATGAAATATAAAAACAAACAAATAAATTTAAAAAAAAAAATCTAAATTTGAAAAAAAACATGTTTATATTCAAATCTTGTTTTCTAATTTAAATCGCGTTAGGTATATAAATCTTGTTTTAATCTATTGAAATAAAGATTTAATAACATATACAAACAAAGAATTAATTAATATAATAATAATTAAAAAATATAAAATTAATAGAAATAAAGATTTAATAACATATACAAACAAAGAATTAATTAATATAATAATAATTAAAAAATATAAAATTAATAGAAATAAGTTAAAAAAAAATAAAATATTTCAATGTTATAAAAGGATATTAAATAAAATAGTTAATAATATATCATATGAAATTAGCTATTAAAACTTAACGTTGAAAATAAAAAAGTTCAATTAAATTCGAGATAAGTTTCATGGCTTAACACGTCGTGAATATGTGAGTAGACATTTTGAGTCTTCAGAGTTTTATTATTTTGAGAGTTTTAATATATATAGTTTAGTTAGAGTGATTTGTGCTGAAAGGTGTATTTCTCAGTCAGATTCAATTCAGTGATATGTGAAACTTTTAAATGAACAAAATTCAGTGATATGTGAAACTTTAAAATGAACAAAACAAAAAAAACATAGAACAAATATAAATATTTGTTAATTATATCTAAATATCTGTTAGTTAATATTTGTTAAATTCAATAAAATAATTTTCCAAAATAGAATTTCACAATGAAACTTGTTCAAAATTTGAAAGTTTATTTTTGAATAAAAGAGCTACGGTGAGATTGGAATTTGTGATATTGTATAGTTCCAGTCTCTAAAAGTTTACAACCCCGAAGTATACGCGCAATTGGAGTGACGCGGTGAACAGAGTGGCTTTTGAAGTAGGTATTGCTATTCACCAGAGGACACAGCCCAACACAAATTGTTAAATAATAGTTAAAATAAGCTCAGAGGATGACAATAAATGTTTCTTGAACAGCATTGGTATTTGGTTCACTCTTATCAGTATCTTTATATTATATAAAATACCGGCTCGGTGTTTAGACAAAGTATTGTATTGATGGAGAAGTCCAAAGTAATTTTAAAATGAGCAAAAGTACGAGAAGGTCTTTTGATTAGTAATTCATATTGGTGCATGTCAGCCTGTAAGCGATTCAGTATATCATGACTTCAGACTCTTTCTTAGTCAAACATATATATATATATATATATATATCGCACTGGTTTTTAAATAAATTTCACTGTGTATACTGTTTGCTGGTTATTAAACAAATTTCACTGCTTATGCTATTCGATGAGGTGTTAACGCAATACACATCTAACGACAATTGTGTTTGAAAACGGAATGAAATTGAATCGACAGCTGCACTAAAAGAAGTCAAACAAATAATTGACGAAGATACATCTCTATTTTCTAATGTGTTAAATTTGTTAATGAATTTGATTTGGGGTGTGTTATGGGTAAACATATTATATATATAATAAGGATGGTCAATTGGGTTTAGTTTGGATGATTGTCAGGAATGATTTTATCTTTTCCACTATTGTTCAATTCCTATAAATGATATGTTAAGCTCATAATGAGTATGARTATGTTGTAATGGGTTTTAGCCTTACTTCACCATATGTATTTGAAAATTGTCTTTAATTCAATTCAATAGTGAAGCAACTACTCAAAACTTTTCTTAAACRATAATTTTAAATCAATAATATAAAGCCTTACATTTTTTAAACACAACATTTATTAAAACATTTATTCAAAACAATAACACAACATTTATTAAAGCATTTATTCAAAACAATAAATTTATTTCAATTGTAGTAAAATTACCATTATTCGAAACAATAATTTTATTTCAATTGTAGTAAAATTACCATCTCTATAAACAAAAGAAAATCTTAACTGGAAATAATTGATATATCAGTCTTGGTTTTCTTGGATCCAATTTCAATTGACATATGAATCTATGAGTTACCAACCAAGATCCATGATATACGAGATTAAATAGATTCATAGTCAGATTAAATAGATTCATAGTTCAGTCAAAATATTTGGTATTAAGTGTTAGAGATAATGCCTAATCCCACTACTAGAGTTTCGGGATTGGATTTGGTTAGGTGGAGGAATTTTATTCTCTCAATCTCTCCCTCCAAGAGAAGAATAAATTGGATGTCACTTCAACTATATATATCAACTATATATATCTGATGTATTTCTGTTTAATGTAAACAATACAATTTATTATTTGTGTATATTTTATTTCTCTCTGCTCTCATGAATTTCAAATTGGTATCAGAGCTAAGGAGAGAGGGTGATACTAAGAGGATGTCACTATTGTTTGCTTTCAGTCGTATGCTAAAGGGTTTGAAAGGGACGCACCGTAGATGAGCCACCCACGAGGACTGAGCAGGAGTAGGTTGTGTGTGAAAACGGACCTGCAAAACAGAAAACAAAGTGCAAGACAGAACAAAAACAGATCTGCAATAACAGAAATGAATTGCGGAACAGAATGCAAAAACACCACCCAGATCTCTCTATTTGAATTGATATTTAAAGGAATTACATGCAGGAAATGCTTCATAAATAACGAAGCGACTAACAGCCTAACTCGATGATGAAAACAAGAAACCAAACGATTTGCAGTTAACTGAACAATCGCGGAGCTAATCGCTCAACTTATTCATCTAACACACCCCCTTAAGTTGGAGCGCAACAATCATTTAACCTAACAACACTCAGCTTAGATCTGAGTGATACAAATGTTTCTGTGCCCAAAGGCTTGGTGAAGATATCAGCTTGCTGATTTGCTGATTTACAAAATTTTACAGAGATTACATCTTCATTTACCAATTCTCGAATAAAATGATAACGGATATCAATGTGCTTACTCTTTTTGTTGAAGACTTGATTCTTGGACAATGTAATTGCAGAACTGTTGTCACAATATATTGGAGTTGGCTCCAATTTCTTTGGTGATAAGTCACTCATTAACCTTCTTAGCCAAACAGCTTGACATGCTGCGGAAGTTGCTGCAACATATTCGGCCTCTGCGGAAGACAATGTAACAACTGGTTGTTTTCTTGATGCCCAAGAAATCAGACTTGATCCATATTTGAATACATAACCATAAGTGCTTTTCCTGTCATCAATGCTTCCAGCAAAATCACTGTCAGTAAAACCAACTAAAAAACTTTTTGATTTTGAAGGATACCATAAACCATAATCAATTGTTCCAGCCACATACCGCAAAATTCTCTTACCAGTTTGCCAATGAGAGTCCTTGGGTGACTCCATGAATCTAGAGATAAGACTTACAGCAAACATTATGTCTAGTCTAGTGGCGGTGAGGTACATAAGACTGCCCACTAGCCTTTTATACAGAGTTTGATCAATGGACTTTCCT
>JASDQU010392021.1:0-10968 GCA_032191745.1 Picea mariana | reverse complement strand
CAAGGGTTTTTTAATTTTTTCCCCACCCACACTACTAAGGGGGATTCATTCAATTGTATTTAGGCATTGGAGTTGAGAGGGTCATGTCTTTATCAATCTGGCTTCTCTTAGGCAAAGGGGCAAGGGTAATTACCTATGTCCTATCCTATGGTCAGAAGGTAGTTAACCCAGATTAAACAGTTGGATTAAGGTTTTATCTTTCTAAGGGCTACCTGATCAGGATTAGATGGTCTGATCATATGCATTCACTAGTTCTAACCTGGGGCTATCTGATCAAGATTAGATGGTATGATCAGATGTATTCACTACCCTTAACCTAGGGGCTATCTGATCAAGATTAGATGGTATGATCAGATGTATTCACTACCCTTTCAGCCTTGAAAATTTAAAAGAACTTGGTCATGCTTAGAAGGTATGACCAAGTTATCATTATTGCATGGGGCCTTTGCTTCAATTCTTCTCTGACCTCCTTTCTCTTTTCCTTTTTATTCTCTTTTTCACAAATTATTTGAAGAATGCCATATCATTTGTGAACCAAATCACTAGGTGCAGATAATATCCAAGTCATAAGATGATTCCCATAAATTATGGGGTGATAACACACTGCGTAAAATCTAAAGAAGAAATATTGGCATCCAGAAAGGGATTCAATAGATCCAAATATGAAAATAGAAAAGCCAAGAAGGTTGATTCTAACACTAAGAATAACACAATAGTCTCTGAACTAGAAAGGAAACTAAGTAAATCCACCGTAGATCAGAGATACACTTCCCCCCTCAAGGGAAAATGTGCACACCAAGAGATTACTTCGAACCATCATCACAAGAAGCTTGAATTTTCTAGCCTTGAGAATCATAATTCCAAAGGGGCTCAAACATCTCCTACTCCTAATTCCACTTCATCATCCACTCCTGTATCTCTCGTAAATTTGCAGATTCCTATTGTTCAAGCCATGGTCATTAATAGGATGGATGTCAAAATTGCGGCCAGATATGCCCCCTTAGTGCTACCTGTAGTTTTACATGCACTCCAAACCATAGATTACATGAAATATCTGCCAAGATATAATGGGGAGGGTGAAATAACTGTTGAATATCATCAGGTAGCCTTTTATAGTTTTGCATACAACTTTAACTTTGATCATTTAGATGTGTGGATGAGGTTGTTTGTACAAAGTCTGGATGGGGAGGTTAGAAAATGGTTTAGAAGTCTTTCTCCATCCTCCATTGTAGATATTGAGGCATTATATGAATATTTTGTAAAGAAATGGAGATATAGGAGAGATTATCTCTATTACATCACTCAATTTGGGGCTCTAAACTGAAAAAATGGTGAATCTATTTCAGACTTCACTAAGAGATTCCATAAAATGTATGGTAGAATACCAGATGAAATCAAACCAACTAAATCCCCTTTAAAGATCACTTATGCTAATTCATTTGATGTAGAATTCTCCCTCCTCCTGAGAGAGAGAATATCAATCATGTTGTTATCCATGTAGGAAGCAACCATTGAAGTTGAATCTAATATTTTGGCATCAGATAGATTACAGACTAGATCTAAAAAAGAGAAGAAAAAACAGAGAGATAATGCCCCTACCTCCTCTAACCTAGATTCATTTGATCCCAAACTTGAAGATATGAATAAGAATTTGAAGGATCTAACTTCTGAGATAGCTAAGCTAAAATGGGAATCTAAATAGCCAAACAAAAACTTTCAAGGGGATGGCAATAGAAATTAGAACCAATTCAGAAGACCTAATGATGCTCCTCAAGTAATGTAGAGAGAAAGGAGAAATGTTGATGATCAAAGGGTAGTGCCCCCTTTACAAAACAATAAAATTGATGAGATAGATGCAGAAAATGATGTTGTGGACAATTTGTTGTTCTTTTCATTGAGACAAATTATTATACCAGTCACTTACAACAGTAAGAATATGAGGTAGCACAATTGTCAAATCAATTTGATGATAAGATAGGGGAAGAGGGAGTTATTCAAGATCAACCCATGAAGAAATACGATTTGAGGATGAGAAATGGAGCTTCCAAGGCCACCACCTCTAATCAAGGAAAACAAGTGGAAGCGCCTCCCAAGACAAATCCAAATAAAGGTATTCCATCTAAAACTCAGTCATCTCCACTATCAAAACCTGTTGCCTTGGAAAAAAGGAAGTTGATAAGCCACCAACCTCTTTCAGCTTGGAACACGAGCTGAGCAAAATCAAGATTCCTGTCCCTTTGACGAAATTGTTAAAAAATGAGCCTTTCAAGAAATCCATCATGAAATTTCTGCAACCTACTCCTTCTAGTGTATATTCTGATCTCATTAGTATACAAGATGAAAGCCCAACCATTACTATGATTCCACACATTGAGGATGGCTCTGATGCTTCTCCTCCTTTCTATATATCTCTGAATGTCCATGATAAGATCCTGCACAACTATCTTATGGACTCAGGAACCTCTCACAATGTCATGCCCAAAGTTTTTATGGAAGAACTAGGTCTGGATATTACCAAACCTTACCAAGACCTGTACTCCTTTGACTCTAAGAAAGTAATATGCATGGATTAATAAAGGATATGGTGGTTTCTCTAGCACAATTGCCCATGAAAAGTGTAGCGATGGACATTGTGGTGGCCGACATCCCCCGAAAGTTTGGCATGATATTATCCATAAATTGGGCTAATAAGGTTGGAGGATCATTGCAAATGGACCTCACATATGCCACCATTTCTGTGTTTGGTGGTGAGCACAGGAAGCTATATAGAGAGGTAAGGTTAGCCTACATAGTCAGTGATCATCAGAACGCAAGCAATCACCCCTTTTATTTTGTTGAGGATGGGATTGGTTGGTCTGGTTTTCATTTAGATGATGATGAATCTGAAATATCAGTCAACCAACATATATATCAGCCAATGATTGTTCAACAAAACAAGGTGTGGAAGATGTATTTCGATGGATATTCATCAAAGAAGGTTCTGGTGCAGGTGTTCTCCTCATTTCCCCTTCAGAATAAGTAATAACCCTCTCTTATAAGATGGAGTTTGAGACTATTAACAATATAGCTGAGTATGAAGCTCTGGTATTGGGATTGAGGGCTGCTAAAGACATGGCCATTGATTGTTTAGCATTTTTTCATGATTCTAAGTTGGTCATCAATCAAGTGAGGAATATCTATCAATCTAAGCAACAGAGGCTCAAGAAGTACATGAACAAGGTATGGGACCTGATCAATAATTTMTTTCTATCATTTGACCTCTCTTTCRTTCCCAGAGAACAAAATTAGAAAGCTAATTCTCTGGCCTTAGCTGCCAGCATGTTCATGCCTCCCATTGGCCCAAATATTAAATATCAGGTGGAAATGAGACATAGAACAACCATACCAGACAAAATAAAGCACTGGCAAGTCTTTAATGATGATTTAGAGTTTTAGAAATTTCTTCACACCATTTATGAATTCTCCAATATCTCAATTGATCAAGGAAGTCAAGAAGATGAAAATCATAAATTAGAAGATCAACAATCTTATCATCTGATGAAGACAGTGGTTGGTCATGATATTGTGGAGCTTAAGACCAATCACATTCCAAGAGGACTAGTACCATTGGAAAGATTGTTTGACAACAATGATGTTTACAAAGGAACTGCAATGAATAATCAAGAAGAGGAGGTGACAAAGTGAAATATTGGGACCACTGAGAATCCTAGGATCATCAAGTTGTCCAAAGCATTTTCTACAGAACAAAAAGACAGGTATGTCAGTCTCATTAAAAAGTTTGTTGATACTTTTTCATGGTCCTATGAAGATTTGAAGACATTTGATATCGACATCATCCAACAGAAGATCCCTCTAAAAACTGGATTGAAGCCATTCAAACAAAATATTAGACAATTTAATCCCATGTTAATGTCCATAATTGAGAAAGAGCTAAAATGAATGTTGGATACCAAGATTATCGTACCATTAAGGTATTCAAACTGGGTGGCCAACTTAGTACCTGTAAGGAAGAAGAGTGGGGAGATACGCTTGTGTGTTGATTTTAGAAATACAAACAAGTGTTCTTTGAAGGAAAATTACCCCCTCCCTAAGATGGATCATATTTTACAGAGGGTGGTAGGTGAACATAGAATTTCCTTGTTGTATGGATACTCTAGTTATAACCAGATAGAAGTTTGTGAGGAAGATAAAGAAAATACAAAATTCACCACCCCATGGTGAACATTCATGTATGACAAGATGCCCTTTGGGATCATGAACGCAGGGGCCATTTTTCAGAGGGCCATGGACATAGATTTTGTGGGGGAGAAAGACAAATTTATGGTCATATAACTAGATGAAATTACCATTTTTTCCAAGTCCGATGAGGAACATTTGCAACATTTGGAGCAGATTTTCAAGAAATGCAGGAGGTATGGGATATCTCTCAATCTCAGGAAGTATCACATTACTATGCTAGAAGGGAATCTCATGGGCCACATAATATCAGATGAAGGTGTAAAAATTGATCCAAAGAGGGTTTGTGCCATTCAACAAATTGAAATTCCTTCCCGAAAAAAGGTTGTCTAGTATTTTATTGGTAAGATAAACTTCCTCAGATGCTTTGTGTTGAATTCTGCTGTAATTTTGAAGCCTATTACTAACATGTTGAAGAAATATGTTTTGATAAAATGGTCTTTGGAGGAGAAATCATATTTCCAAACAATAAATCAAGATTTAGTTGAAGCACCTGTATTTTCCAACCTTGACTATGCCAAAGATTTCTTCATCTTTTCCTTTGTCTCGGATGAAACAATTATTGTTGTAATGGTACAGAAAAACAAAGAAGGGAATGAGAATCCCATATCCTTTTTTAGTAGATTCCTCTCTGATATGCTGAGATCAAGTATGATATATTAGAGAAACAATCTTATGCACTGGTCAAATAACTCAAGGCCTTCAGGGTTTATGTGCTATAGTCTAGCATAACGGCCTTTGTTCCTAGCAACACTGTCAAAGAGATTTTGGTCTAGCCAAACAAGGAGGGGAAATGAGGAAGATGGATTATCAAACTGTTGGAGTATGAATTTCACATAAATCCCACCAAGTTGATCAAGGGGTGAGGACTAGCCAAATGTCTATCAGAATCAAACAACAAGGTGCTAGAATTGCATCAAAACTTCACCCAATCAGATGCACCCATCATACAACCTAGACAAGACAACTTACAGGTATTTGAAACCTACTCCTCTTTTCCATGGTATAAGAACATCATCTATTTTCTACAGCATTTTGAATTCCCCCCAGATGTGAAGAAGATGAAGGATAGGTCTCTCAAATTGAAAGCTATCAAATTCTGCATCTCAAACCAGAACCTGTATTGGATACATCCTACTGGCATCCTGTTAAGATGCCTTGATGAAAATGAAGCTAAACAAGTCACGACAGAGATGCACATAGGAGAGTGTAGTAGATACCAGCACTGGAAGGCCACAACTTTTAAGATATCGAGGGAAGGATATTACTATCTCACCCTTTTCTATGATTTCTTCTCCACTGTTAGAGCATGTAATGAATGCCAGATGTTTGTAGGGAACCAGAAGTTACTATCACTACCCCTGAAACCTATCAATGCAAGTAGTATTCTTCAACAATGGGGTTTAGACTTCATAGTATAAATAAATCCACCCTCTAGTGGAAAACACAAGTGGATCCTCACTGCCACTAACTACTTCACCAAATGGATTGAGGATGTGCCAACCAGGAATGCCACTGACAAGGTTATCATAAATTTCATGGAAACTAATATTTTTTCCATATTTGGTTTCCCCGGTAATCTTGTAATAGACAATGCCCAAGAATTCAAGTCCAAATCCATGATTGACTTTTGTGGTAGTCACAACATTTCCTTGACACATTCCACAACCTATTACCCTCAGGGAAATGGCCTAGCAAAATCATCAAACAAGACTCTGATCAGGATCATTAAATTTTTTTTGACTAAAATAAAAAAATACTGGGACTCTAAACTCAAATATTCCTTATGGGCTGATAGGATCAGCACTAAGAAATCTGTAGGAACCTCATCATTCCAACTTGTTTATGGCATAGACATTGTTTTTCCTACTTAGCTTGGTATACCAATCCTGAAATTCTTGCAGGAGGACATTGAGGATCCCAATGACATCCAACGGAGAATCTTCCAAATTATAGAAGTTCAACAAAGAAGAGAAGCACTTGATCAAAGAATAGAGGCATACTAGAGCAAGATCAAGTCATCCTTTGATAAGAAAACCAAGAAGGACTTCTTTCAGGAAGGTGACATGGTTTTGAGGTGGGATGCCAAAAGGGATGAAAAGTCCAAGCATGGTAAATTTGACAACCTCTAGTTTGGCCCTTTTAAGATGGTTGAAGTTCTGAACAACAACACATTCATCTTGCACAATCTAGACAATACAAAGATCTTTGGAGGCCCAGTAAATGGGTGCTTCCTGAAACACTATTTTTTTTAAGAATGGGGGGAGGCCTCTCTTGTACCATAGGTGATCCTTTATTTATTTCTTTTGATTGGTTAGTTGTGTGTGAATAAAGACTCCAGATCCCAACAAGGCATTGGGGTGTAGTTTCAGTTTTTTAATTCAATAAAATGCATGGCTGAGGGATAGTAACAGATATGCAAGGCTGACAGACAGAAAAAAGGGTAAGTGATGAAAGGTAAGATCAATTATCTAATATCAAGGCACTGATCTACAATTCTTATCACTTCACAGGGATGATCTATCCCCAGTTGGAGCCAATGTCGTAACCTAGGTCTGCATCCCCTGTCTCTCCTATCTTTTTTCCTATGCCTTCATCAATTTTTTCTCTTTTGGTTGGTTAAGACATTCCCCCATTTCTGAGTGACTTGGTTCTTATTCGTTTCTTTCCAGTTTGAGTCTTTCCACATTTATTTTCTGTTTTTCTTGAAAGGATGAAATATATGTTGGATTTGGTTAAAATTACTTGTCATTATATTTTCCATTGATCCAACTTACCAGAGGTCGACCAAGCCTTTTATATGCATAGGAAATTCCCGTGAGAAAACACAACCATTCAAAGTGGTCATTTTTGGGCTAGGATTGCCAAAATGAACAGGGAAATTTTCAATGGTAAAGATTCACCAAGAAAATCATATCAACGATTGTCACCCATTCAAGGGTGCAGAATCACGCAGAGTTTAACACCAAGAGTCATCCGAAGACTCGAAGTCCCAAAGTAGATCTAGACCATCCATCAAAGGTGACACGTGGTGATAGATCATTCACTTCAGAGATTTTTCTCTGAGATATTTTTCATGTTTCACATTTGAAACACTCGAATCCTGAAAGTTCAAAGTGAATCTGGACCATTGATATCAGGTCAGAAAGAATCATTGATCCTTGCAGTAGGTAAATATCAGTCGAATCATAGATCATAATCAGATCGACGATCATGCTTCCTTACGGGGATGTAAAATTCTCGAGCATTAATTTTCCTAAGTAGTCCCGCGATTGAAACCATGGTATTTTTGGAAGCATACGTGCCAGCTTGTGGTTGATTGCGGGCCCAAAGGAAGTCTGGACCCAAACCACCCTCAACAGCTCTCACAATCATGTGCTTGAATGACATTAGATCATCGTGTCACCTCCATGTCACTTCCACTCATCCCACTAACTACTCTCACTCCTCTCACATCCCATCAATTATCCTCGATTAACCACCACACTAATCTCCATCGATGGTGGCCCACCTCTCCAGATCAATGGTCCTTGTCATAGTTCAGACCCCCCCGACCATTCTATATTTAACAATAGGGGGGGTCTGAGAAAGTGGTTTTCCCATCATGAGCCCTACCTAATGTGGCATATCCTCAAGAACTCAAGCCCCCCCCTCTCTGATCCTCTTATCGCCTATCCCCCCCTCCGAGCTCCTCCCGGGTTGTTTTCCAATACCACCCTCTCTCACCTTTATCCACCTATTCTCCACTCACTTCCCAACCTATCTAATCCTCCTATCTCTTTGTGCCACATGTATCCTTCAATACATGTCACCAACTGCTTACTCTCTATACCTCCTCGTATTCACACCTCCTCTCACTTTGACATATTTCTTAACACATCATCTACCCTCGTGTCCATTCATCCTGTCTCCCCTCATGCCCGATGGTCTGACAACCATTCCAGTGAAGTTATTTAAAAGGTATAGAAGGCATTTGACTGGGTCAATACAGAGTGTGCTTAGCTTCCAAAATCTCAAGCATAAACAGAGAGTTAAATCTCAATCACAAGTCTATGAGGATTAGTCTTGGAAACACTTCAACAAACTCTTCTCATGCATCTAGTTATCTTCAGTGGCCTCTAACAACTCGCAAACATGTCATCATTCAAAATAGAGCTATGCTCTGTCACTCCGAGGCCTATTTTTGGCCACTTAGTTCCTCCAACACATGGCTCAGTTCTGTCATAGAGACAATAGCAGTTTTATTTGTTTAAGTCCATCATTTTCCTAGATTAGATGAAAGAGTGATATTTTGTGTGTGATAAGAACCACTCTTTCTTATTAAGTCCAGTGTCTTAGTAAAGTTAATTATTTGATTTACGAATAGTTCCCTAAATTTAGGACTCAGTCCCCTAAAGACGAGAGCCTCTGCAACTCTTTTAAATAGTTATTTTTTGGATATTGTTAAGGTCAGATTTTTTGAGGAAAGAATAGCAATACAACAGATTGGTTGGACCTGTTTTATGCATGGATTAAATCTCTCTACTTGGTGAACATACTCTTGATGGCAGTGTTTTTTTCAACTCTTCATGTGTTTTCATTCTTATCGCGAATAGAGTTTTTTATTTGTGCAACATACATTTCATTTCCTTTCAGCTATTGTATGACTAATTTTTACTGATATGCAACTTGTCAAATAGCTAATTCTTTGGTGAAGATTTGTTTTTTGCAACCTGTGGGAGTTATTGTGTTTTGATACATGTTTGATGTCTTGAAATGATATCTTAAGTATTGAACTTCTTGCAATAGATTATTCATTGAGTCATTTGATGTTTCCCTATATTTTATATTATTTCGTTGGCCTGTCATTAGTGTTCCATTAGCCAAGGAGGGACCTCCTCCATATCATTCGGTCAACCCAAACTTTCCTTTGTCTTGAAATAATAACCCTCTGACCAACCAACAAAAGAGTTAAAAGAAGCAATCATTCTAAACTGTTAGGTGGCCTAGATTTTCCCTTTAGTAGTCAGGTGCAGACCTTAGGACCAACATTGACAAAGTTTTGTATTGGAAATATCCTTTAGAAGTGCTTTTGAGATTTCTAGATCCACAGGAGGCCCAAAAGATTATGTCTAATTTTCATGACAGTTTATGTGGGGTTCATCACTTCTGGAGAACCACAATCTATAAGATCCTCAGAGTTGGGTATTTTTGGCCAAGCCTTTTTTCTCACATTTGTGAAAATATTAGAGCTTGTTTCAAGTGACAAAAGTTTTCTAGAAATAAGCAGCTCAAGTATTTTCCATTGAAGCCTATAGTAGCTTCGGAACCTTTTCAGCAGTGGGGCCTAGATTTTATTGGGGAAATTCATCCTTCTTCAAGTGGTCGGTGTTAGGACCACACTATGCACCTTTTTGCCTATACTTTTTTCCATTATTATATCCTTGATCACCTATATTTGAACCTATACTATCACTTTGTCTGATCATCTCAAAGGTATACAACGTCCTTTCTCATTACTATATGCTTAATCTATTTTTCATAATATTTTACATCACTTTTGTACTTAACCATTGATTAGAAATGCATAAGTGTCCAAAACTGNAGAACTGATGCTGAAACACGGAGCTGCTACACAGTCCAAGGTCGCAGATGTTGAAACACGGAGCTGCTACATAGTATGAGGTTGCAAGATGCTGAAACACGGAGCTATTACACAGTTTAGAGCTGCAGATGCTGAAATACAGAACCGACGATGCTGAAACACAAGGAAGCCGCCATGGTCAGCAGTCAACACAGTCTGAGCGCAATTCACGTAGCTGAAACAACCCATGAATTACGATACTGAAACAGCACCAACAACTATGAGAAAAAGCTGTTACACCAGCCGTAATAGCAATACCTCGTTCAGTTTTTGCAATAGCATTCGGTTGCGTGAAACCAGGACACCCTATGCTGATTTAGAAAGAAGATCCGATCTAGGATAGGATTGAGATGCACTGTAATGATTGTATCGAAAGGATTTCCTCTTTAAATCAGAGGAAATCACCATTCGAGATATCCAAGTTTTGGTATTGAAGCAACTCTAGAGAAGCGGGACGTGTTTTATTCTTTCAATTTGTACTGTGATATTTTCGACAGATGAATATAAGACTGCTTTGATTATTCATCTCTAAGATTTCCCGTTCTAGGGGAATCTTGTGAGAAGGGAGGGCCCACCTTCATCACAAGATTCACCCATTAGTTAGAAGTGTGTTAGTATAATTTCTGTTCACGTTTTGTTCAACTGTCATTTGCTGAAACACTGTTTTAATGAATTTCGCTTTGCTGAAACACTACTGACTCTGTCTTAGTTTATTAAATGGAATGTGTAATTATTTTATCAGCAATCTTGTGTGATGATTTTATGCTAGAAGATATTTGATTAAAGGTTCCTGCTCAGACAGAAAGGAATCGACACATCATACCCTCTGTAGGATTTGTTTACTGCCGCAAGTGTGCTAGCCAGAGGTTCGGTTAAAAGGTTCCTGCTCAGACAGGAAGGAATCCAATTACCTCGACGTCTGTAGATTTCATTTCCTTCAACGAGTGTGCGAGCTAGAGATTTGGTTAAAGGGTTCCTACTCAGATAGGAAGGAATCAGAACACCTTGTCCTCTGTATATTTCATTTCCTTCAGCAAGTGTGCTAGCCAGAGATTTGGTTAAAGGGTTCCTACTCAGACAGGAAGGAATCACAACACCTTGTCCTCTGT
>JASDQU010392016.1:0-10968 GCA_032191745.1 Picea mariana | reverse complement strand
ATTGATGTTCTCTACAGAAGGTGGAGTAGAGTCATCAAATAAAATATGGAAGTGGTTGTCATCCCATAAATGACAACTATCCATATACCAATCATCACAATCGTCCTCAAAATCATACCAAGCATATATTTCTTGACTATATTCATCCTTGATGATGTCTGCTATAAGAAATCTCTCCTACATGGTATCCAATGAACTACGAAGACTATTATTGAGGTCATCTGCAAGGTCATGAAATTTGTCATGCAATGTGTCACACAATGTGTCATACAATTGAGATTTGAATGCTTCAAGAATTTCTTTGAGGTTTTGAGAAGAAATAGCCATCTGAGCACCCTATGAACCCTTTGGTCCCGCAGCCGTCATGAAAAAACCCCCCAAAAATAGAACAATAAGTTTAATTGTTCAAGTGTAACTGGCTCGGGGAAGGTGATAGAAGGTTGTCTATGGTTGGGTGGTAATGATGTGAAATCAACCATGGTGAAATGAGAATTTCAAAATTTTGTGCACTTTAAGGTGCCTAGCTTGGGTTTGAACAAGGCATGTCGGTTAGGCATAGTCTAGGTGATACAAGAAGTTGATGTTCATGCCCAACTAGCAAGGTCATGTGGGTGTCACACTGTGGCTGGCCTTCTTGAGCAGTATGGGATGGTCAAGGGAAATGAAAATTCTAGCCCCATGAAAAATGGTGCTAGAGCTAGTTCAAGCACTCCTCACCATGTCTTTGAAGAAACAAAAGGTTTTGGTGACAAGTTTGGAAGATGGTTGTGAAGAGTTGTCCTCAAGACAATGGGTGGATAGACACATATTTGGTGCCTAGGTGCAGTAGGAAACATGGACAGATCATTCCAAACAAAACATGGTAAGTTATTTATCGATTATTTTTGGGTGGAACATTGAACAATGATTGAAGGCTTGAAGACAATAAGTTTCTCTTCAACATGACTTGGAGGAGACAAAAGGTTTTAGTTCAGGTGTGATAGTGATGTTGAAGTAGCACAGTGCCTTAGAGGAGTTGGGCATTACAAAATGTCTAGAATATTCCTTTCCTTGAAGTATTGTTGGAGTTAAGTGTAGAAGACTGAGGTAAGGCATCCTATGTTTTAGGTGGAATGAGAGCATTGTTGCCCACAACTAGTGCCCACAAGGAGACTCACTCTTGAAAAGTGACTAAGTCCATGCAGTAGTGGAGAGACTTCACAGTGGTAATAACTCCCTTGATTTCAATCTTGCACAAACCAAGTGAGTTTTGGTTGAAAACATTCCTTTGATGTTTCTCTAGAAGATAACATTCCAAAGTGAAATACTGGTAGAGTTGTAGAGGGAAATTTGTGTGATGGGAATATTCTTAGAGATATAGAATTGATGAAGCAATTTGAAGCGATGAAGGATTGATTATTGGAGTTGCATGGTTTTCCTTGTGAAAATGACTCAGTAAGGGTTCTTTAGAAGTGTCGGTAGACTCTCACTTTAACAATTGTGAACCATGTGTTGCTTAAAACACAAAGAAGTCATGATGGATGCAGAAGAAGAGTTAGTTGGAGAAGGAGGCCAGATTGTAACTTTTGAATAGTTTGTTAGAGAAATCATGGATGTTGTATAGCAGTGTCGAAGGGTCTCATAGGAAGTTTACTTGAAGGTAGACTCTTTGTCCCCCAATTTACAGGCTTATAAAGACTTGGAAAAGGCACGATCATAGCCTAGGAGGATGTCTTGCAATTGTGTGGAGAACGTCGTAACAATATAGAAAAGACCAATTAAAGGTATGTCTATTGCATATTTCTTGTATGGAAAAAACCATCATCTTAAATTTTACCCATAAGAGATTGTGAGATTGGATGAATACCAAGGGAATTAGACTTCAGAGGCAAGGATAAGGGTTTTGGGTGCCTTGATAGCAAGTCTAGGAAAGATGATGAAAGAAGAAACTAGTGGACTTGGTTTGCAATTGGAACCAAGGTGGTTCGCATTCAAGGTAGTAATCTCAGGTGTCAACAAGGTGGTTGTCTTAGTTAAAGGAGTCAATTGGTATCTTGGCGAGTGAGGTGGAACAATTGGTTTTATCATGGCATCATTGGAGGACTTAGAAGTTGTTTAGTGGCAAGAGTTTATAAGGAAGGTACATAAGGAACTAGTACTCCACCTTGATTAGATGTTGAATATTGTTGATCCCAAGCTCCATCATGGTATGACTATGGAGAGGCATTTGGGTGCAGTTGTAGATATCACTACCATGTGCACTATACTTGCAACCCATCATGGGGCAACATGACCTATAGAAGAAGATGAAAAATGTTTGGAGGAGTCTAAGAAGGCCTTGGATGGAGGTCTTGGGTGGTCTTTGGAAAAGGGAGACATGCACAAAGCATTGGAAGTTATGAAAAAATATCCCCTTATTACGTTCTCCAGACTGAGGGATGATTGCATGAAGAAGCAAGATAGTCCATACTTAAGAAAAAAATTGAGTTCATTGGAGAAATACATCGATGGTACATTTGATTGTCAAGGTGCGAACTTGGTTGGAAGCCAAGGCAAGGAGGATTATAGAGCCTTATATTTTTATGAAGTATATGTGAAGGATGCAACTTGTTCCTTGGATGAACTTGAGCATGCAAAGTATCAAGAAGACCTAGAAGTCAATAGAAATTTTCTTGAATATGAGAGCATAATTGAAGGTTTTGAAGATGGTTTGTTGAACTTAGGAAATTTTGGAGAACGAGTTGGAGACTCCTAGAAGGGAATGATTTATAATTCCATTGTGGGTAGTAGCATTGTTATCCACTTGCCTACTCCTTTCCACTCGATGAAGCTTGAAGATGACTCATTGTTGCAGAGTGGACGATGGAGCTTGAGGCACTCTTGGGTGCCCAGTTTGGTGTGAAAGTTGTGTAGAATTATAGGAGGCACTTGGGTTTGCTAAAAAAACATCACATCCAAAATGATATTTAACAGAACCAAAGTAGGAGCATTTGAATATGAAACACATGATTGTGCACTTTCACGGGTTTTGAATGGAGAGTTGGAGTCATGACCCAACTTGTTAAGAAGCATGAGCTATTAGGGTGCACTGAAGTATGGGTGTGCATAGTTGAAGGCATGGTGATGATGGATCTGGAACTATGAAGTAGTTGGAAGAAGTCCAAGTTGCAGATGGATGGTGAGTTGAGAAAAAAACTAGTCGACACGAGCAACAAGTTCATGGAGATGTTGTCGAGATGACAACAACATTGAGCATGGGAGGATGTTAGGCCCTTGGGTTTCCAATGAGACTTAGGTGACTTTCCACCCCAAATGCTTTGGAATAGATAGGAAGACTGCAACATGGACCATTGGAAACTTGGGCACTTGGCACATGGAGCCACTTGGGTGAATGGAATGTAGCACAATGGCGAGGAATTGTTTCTTCAGTGCCATGTGTGTGTTTGGTGGTTATAGGTTGTAGAGCATGATGTCACACCTTAGTAGCAAGCATATGGATGTTGGATAGAGAAATCTTAGTATCAAATTTATATGGAATAAATAAGTTGGAGAATATTTAGGGTTGTTGTATGGATCCAAGTTGATGAAGTTGTTAAGGGTTGCCATAGTTCTTTATAGAGGAGTTGCCCAAGCATGGAAGAAACTTAGGGTTGGCACGACCTTAGAGTAAGGCATACTTTGTGACTTGGTTATAGTCCCAAAGATGACTTGGGTCCACATGCCTTACCATTGACAATAGGTTGGGCACTTATATGTTGGGAAGTTGACAATGTTTTGGGTGTGGTGTTGAGGTGCATGCCCACACCTTAAGGATTTAGTGACATGACCTGAGGAGCTAGACATTGTTGAAGGTGTTGTGGCTCGTTTTAAGGAAAGTTTAGTCAATGGGTGAAACCCATGAAGTACACCATGCAAGTTGAAGTGACATGACGACATGGTACAAGGTAGGAGTGCCTTGGAAACATTTATGGAGATGGTTGCAACTACATGACAGTCAAGTAGGTATCATAAGGGTCGTAGGTCCACTTTATCTTTAAGTTGGTAGTAGGACACCTTAGTGAGGGGAAAAACAATTGTACACCACTCCTATTTAAAGTGCATGTTGTGAGGTACTTAGGGAGGGGACAATGGAGTGATGAAGACATTTGGATTTGGCAGGCGTATCTAAGGCAGAGCTTAAGAAAGAAAGAAATCTTGGGGTACTAATCTTGGGTAGGCAACATGAGTTTAGTGTGTTCTTGGAGTAGTGTGCATGGTGACCTTGGAAGAGTTCAAGCAAGAGACTGGGCAAGAATCTAAGGTGCAGTAGAGTAGTTCAAAGTTTTTTATTGAAGGATAGGTGCTTTTAGAGGAAAACATATGGGTGCTTTAAGGGTTGGTTTGTGGAAGGGGAGTGGCACTAAGGCAGGTGCGCCTTAGATTATTTGTACTTCTATAAAAGAGTTGCAGTAGTGGTCGAGCTCCCCTTTTGAACTCTTGTTGTTGTATCATATATTCTTCAATAAAGTTTAGGCATCCTCCTTGGGTGCTACCATAACATCCTATGTAGTGGTTTCTTTGTTGGGATGTTGTTGTTTCTTGCAACGTCTAATTTGGCTAAGTGTTTGATCCAGGTGGATATCGGTGGCCACCCACTTTCTCCAACTGGCCCAAAACATGTTTCTGGGCCAGTTGGAGAAGGTGGGTGGCCACCGATATCCACTTGGATCAGTGTTGAAGTATTTGGCTATGATTCGGATTATTTTCAACACGAAATGAGAGCGGAGATATAATAAAGCAATGTACAGAGATATCTCAGATATCCAATAATATAACAGAAATGTATCAGAGATGCAACCGTAAACACAAAGATATAGTAATACACAATTTTCTATTAATGAGTGAAAATATACAAACACTATAAAAATACAGAGTGAAAGACTCGCGCGGTTTCTTTGTTGGGATGTTGTTGTTTCTTGCAATGCCTAATTTGGCTAAGTGTTGAGGTATTTGGCTAGGTGTTGAGTTGCATGTTGTAATGCTTGGGATGTTTTAAGGTCGCGATTGGGCATAGAACCTTTGCGTTAGAAACTTGTATAAGTGCTAATGTTGATAGCTTAAAGCATAGTTATGGAAAGACTCTAGGTGAAGAGGAATAATCTAATTGCAAGTAAACATAGGTTGATCAAACCCCATGACTAAAGCAAGTTAGTATCATAGACCTTTAAGTGCCTAGTCTTACGAAAATCCCAATTTTGAGCGAAATTAAACAAAAATCCCTAACATTATGACATACCTTTTTTTAAAAATCTATGCAACTTTTCTTGGTTTTATTACAATATATATCAGTCATGAAGATGAAAAAGTAAAAATCACATCAAATGTCTTAATATGTCTTAATAAATAACTAGATACTTATATCTCTAAATAATATTAAAAAACACCCCAGTATGGTGGTCCCAAAGTATACAAAGTCGCTATGCTGACACCATTCAAACCAACTTCCACCAAAGAAAGAAACATTTATATAACACCACTTACCTGTCCAAATCTAAATATGTCCAAAGACCCAAAATATGAATTTTTTTTGCTGTGAATATAAAAAACAAAACATAGTACAAGAAGATGCTCAATGGGTCCCAATACTTTATTATGATCTCACAACATCATGTGAAGATAGTTGTACTCATGGAAAATGTGACAGGAGTCCCCAAGATGTGGATGTAATCGTGTAAGTGGATAGAAATTCTTGGAAAGTAGTTGATAAGCTCTCCATTCGAAACAATCATTTAGTTGTATATAATATATTCTTTCATTTTGTAAGTGGTAAACATTGCGGGACCTATGTGTATTGTAAGATCCCACTAGTTAGTGATTCTTATCACAAGTAGAAGCCAAGAAAGCACTTATTTAGAAGTAAATAAGAGAAGTGGACTTATAAATATGTAAATCATCTTTTCGAGGAATGAAAATCTCTTTAGCATCTCATGGAAGAGAATGTCATTTGACTTTTATGGTTATTTATCTCTACAAAAATATTTAGAAAAGAAGAATTAAGTAAATGGCATGATTAATAAACAAGAATTTTAAGAGTTAATTTATATAACTCAATTTGATTAAGAAAGGATGATTAAAAAAAATGTCAAGAAAACAAAACATAAGGGATTGGGTTTGATCTAGATAGAGATAAAATAAATAGAAACATTGGTCTAGATAGAAATAAAATAAATAAAAACATTGGAGACATAATTTGATCCAAACAAAGATGTCAAATAAGTAGAAATATTGGGAAGATGATGTTAACTATAGTTGAATCATAACGATACCTTTTACACAAAGATCATAGGTGACCACATTTTTGTGATTCATCTTGCTTTGGTTTATACAATGCTTGTTGTGGAACTCCAGTCAATAGTTACCCAAAGCTCTATAAAACATAGTTATCAAGTTTGAACTCAAATTTGGATTTGAATTCGATATGATACGAAAAAAATAAAGTCAAATTTTTTCGATTTGAATTTGTTTTGCCAAAATTCACCAATATACTTCACCAAAATTTGTTAGTATTTACAAGATCCAAAGATACATGCACAACCCATCATATTTTGCTTCCATTTAGGGGCATTCAATACAAATAATCTTAAAAAACAAGGAGATTCCTAATATATTTTCTCTGCAGTAGTAATTCTTCTTTTGGTTACAGTCAGATATAGAATTACCAAAACAATCTGAATTAGTACGTAATTTTGACCTTTTTAATATTTTTTTTTTCTATTAACTCTCAATTGCACTAATGAATTGAGTGATTCAACATTGAGAATTGTTTGTTCTTTTAATTCTATTGACTTCCCCTTAATCTACTAGAATGCTACATATGCCCCATTTGGTTTCTAAAACATGTCATGGTGTTCTTAGATTGATATCACTGCTCTCCTCGTATTTTATACATTCTTTAATGGCATGAAATCACTGCACCACTTCCTTCCTTTTCAGTGGGAGTCTTGCAGGTTGCCAAGTAGGTGAAGCACCCCATGCATCTAAGCTAGAAATTCTCTAAGTTTCTAAAAAAGTTGGGGAGAATGTCACACATATTGTAGAAAGAACCACTTGTTGAGGAGTCCCTAACATCAGGACATAGGGAAGCACCGATTGAATTTGAATCATTGTGATCCCTCTACAACGAATCTAATTTAGCCAAATTGAACAAATTGACCAATTTTCAATTTTATTTCATCGATTTAACCAAATTTGATAACCATGCTATAAAAACATATCATAGACCCAGAAGAAAAATCACAATCTATTTACAAAAAATCTATTGTTGAATTTTTTTTTTTTTTTATAAATTATTGTAAAATCTATATATCATAAATTCATTGAAAAAATCACAATCTATTTACAAAAATCTATTGTTGATTTTTTTTTTGATAAATTATTGTAAAATCTATCACAATCTATTTACAAAAAATATATTGTTATTTTTTTTTTATAAATTATTATAAAATCTATGATATCATAGACTAAGACAAAAGATCACAATCTATTTAAAAAAAAATCTATTATTAATTTTTTTTTTTTTATAAATTATTGTAGAATCTATATTAAGTTTTTAATGATGGGATTATTTTTCTTTCCCACCAAATAAAATATTTTCCACACAAAAAGGGTGGATTGTTGATCTAGACAAAGAGTTTCTGAATGAAATGTTTGAAACCCTACAAATGGTGGTAAGAGGTTGATCACCAACTTAAATTTAGGTCCAACATATTTTATTAGTTCCCAATTTTCTCACCTACACAGGAAGAGCTGGTGGATAACCTCCACGCGGACAAACAAAAAGGCCGGCCGGCATCACGTATTGTTGGGGCATTCCGAGAATTGAACTCGGGACCTCTCGCACCCTAAGCGAGAATCATACCACTAGACCAAATGCCCAGTCGTAAGCAATTTTACTCACCAATGCTTTACTACAAAAAGAATAGAAAATTAAATACTATATAAACTTAAATGTCAGAATCCCACGCCAGCAAATGAGCAGCAGAACTAGGGTCTGGCGCCTTCATCCTGGCTGGTTGAGTTGTGAAATATCATATCAGTAAAAGTAAAAGTAAAAGTAAAAGTAAAAGGTATAAATACCAAACTTTACTTGCTTTGTTGAGAGTGGGATTTGAACCCACGCCCTTTCGGACCAGAACCTTAATCTGGCGCCTTAGACCAACTCGGCCATCTCAACTGCGTTAAAAAGTGCTTCAAGTATATTAATTCATAGGTTTAATAAATATTCTATTACTATTCTCTTTTTTTAAATCTTCTTGTGCCCACCACGCACGCGTGACGCGAGCCGTTCCAAAATGAAAAATAAATAAATCCCAGCGATATAAGTGTGCGTGGTTGAATTTTAATCGGGTAGGGGCTTCATGCATTAAACCCTAACAAATAAAATTATATTTTATCCCACAGATTTCTTCGAGTATATTGAGAAAGAAAAAGGCTAGAAAATCTTTCATACATCTTAAAGAGCGATAGCTTTGGAGGGTCAACAGCCATTTGAGAAAAAACGTTAGTTTGAAAAATGATGAAATAATATATATATATATATAAATAAAAAAGTCACTATAAGGTTTTGTCTTTAATTATTTGAAAATAAATAAAGAAGGGTTGCATGGTAATATAGTCCTTTTTTGTCTTTAATTATTTGAAAATAAATAAAGAAGGGTTGCATGGTAACATAGTCCTTGTCAAGTAGTTTGGAAATACAAGTTGAACAATGAAATGCATAAACAATTAATAGTTTTTGTCAAGAGGTGATAATTAAACAATACATAAAATAAAGAACAATAACATTATTGTTTATGCAAGATGAGAATGATAAGACATGACAATAAATATACTTTGTAATTTGAATTAGACATGACAATGAAATCGACAAAACCAGATGCACCAGTTGTAATAAATAATTATATTGTTTTTTATGTATTTTATTTACTAAGTGTTCGTTGTGCGGGGATATATCTGTGCAGAAATGTTGGAAGCTATATGTGTGCGGACTATATATATATATATCTTCAACAATAAAGTTAACTATACATCTTCAACGCAAGCATATAGTTTGGACTCGTATATGCACCAATTTGTGACTTGTACATGCACCGGTTCCAAACCCGTACATGTACTAGTTCCACAATCGTACATGCACAAGTTCCAACAATCCGTTAAACGTGTGGAATTAAATTGCCTACTAAATTGATAGAGTCGGTCCCAACAAAAGATTTTGTTTTGAAGGACCAATCATTAGCCATGAACAAAAACATTGATCCAGTTTAATATGTAAAAGAGCCAATTTTTTTTGATAAACGCAAGAACAAAATTGCGATGACCACAAAACTGATTGCTATAGTTGGATGCTTACGGCAGGGACTAATAAGGGAAATGCTCAATAGGGAGATTAACATATGTCATAAACAATATAAAGCGTTTGCAGATTAGGATCGATAAGAACCAATGCAAATTTATATGCACACTTTAGAATTGTGGAAAGCAAGGCATATCATCTAGACGTCTGTACCTTCATATCATTCGCACAACGAAGACTAAGTCTAATTTGAAGCCTTCTACGGATAATTGATACCACTCATGCTCCCGTGCTCTTGCACTTCACTATTAATAGTTCACAAAATGATTTTATGCATATGCTTAACTAAAAAATTATTGTTAAACATATATATCTACTAGACACATATTTGTTGGGAACAAAGACATCGTCTCGACAAATATATCCTCCCCACATACGTACAATCATATCTTTCGCACAACCAAGCTCTAGTGTAATTTGAACCCTTTTGTGGATAATTCATGATAGTCATCTTCCTACACTCCTACACTTTGGAACTCCGCAAGCCAAATTTTGAGCAACAATATAATTTGGTTGATAGCTGACTCATTTATCACAATTTCGGTGATAATAGTCTTTGCAGCAAAAACATTTTGTTAAAAAATAGGAAAAAAGGTAAATTGTTCAATGTTGAGGAAAACTTTGTAAATAAGTAAAGTGTTGGAGATATATATCTTCCGCAGAGTTATATCTTCAACGAAGATATATCTCCGGCACACACATATCTCCCACACAACCAAGTGTTCTGGGGGTGCGCAATGGCATATGCTTTGTACAATCAATAGAATCTAGCATGGACACTTGTGTTGTTGATCCATATCGCCCATCTTGGTGGTTTCTCACAGTTTGCAAGTCGAAATTTCCAATTGTTCAATAATGTCGATCCTAATCAGGGATACTTTTAGGGATGGAAATTTGTCTCAAAATGTAGAAATCTGAGCGAATCTTAGCATTCCTTAATATGCAAACTATAAAATGTTTGACAATATTTTTTAAAAAATATTCAAATTTCTAAGGATTTTATATAGTTTTTATAAAATTTGGGCTATTTTTAAGGTAAAATAATTTTATTCTATAGAAATTGGAAAAATCGTTTTTTGAAAAAATGGAAATTGGCACATTATTTTTTGGGAAAAAGCATGAAAAATTAACCCATCGATGAAATTTATCTCTTAAAGTTTTCCTTGACCTCATCAGTTATGCAATTTGCATGATAAATAATGGTGTTGTCTAAGAGTTATATGAAATGGTTTTTTTCTCCAGAATTTGTCCCGATAGTTATTTCTTGCTTTACTCGAAGAGAGAAAATATGCTTTTCCACTTCTTTGCATTCCAGCTGGACTTGTTCGATGACTGAGGAGTGGTATTCATTGTTGTTGACAAATGTAACAAGCAACTGTTTTAGTTCCTCATCATCAAATTCCTTGAGACTGTTGAAGTCATTAGCCAATCTAGTTCTCATTGTGGCTAATTCAATATCAAACTCTTATTTTGTGATTATGGTTAAATTCCTGAAAAAATGTGGGCCATGCAACTCCTTCATAGTAGCAATTGATTTTAAATTGGAATCTTCTCTTTTTCCATGGATGTTTTCACAAACAACTATTGCACCTTTCAAT
>JASDQU010392009.1:0-10968 GCA_032191745.1 Picea mariana | reverse complement strand
TGTTAATTCATTTTTTTTTTTTAAATAAGAGATTTAACATCCTTTAATAATTTTAAATAATTAAATTGTACAATATTAATAATTTCATATTTGGAAATAATGTTTTTAAATAATGTTTGATAGTTGATAGCGATCACCATCCATAAAAAATTGCAATCTTGCGCCTTCCATCTCGGGAGTGCGCCTATCAATTTGTATATCATGGACACAAAACAATTGAAACACAATTTTTAGCCTGCGAGCTTGAGAACCTGTGATCCAAAAAGTCGCCTAGTATGGAATGAAGAAGTCGTACATACTTTATAAAATCCAATGTCCATACTTTATAAAAGTACATATTTAATGTGTATAATTATTTATTTCAATATTTTAAATCTAAAATTTAGTAATATCTAACATACTTATCACTTAAATTTCTTGACTTTTATTGTAATATTTTTAAATATCATCATAATCATAAACACAATTATAATTTCATCTTAATTTATGTTTTGTACATGAGTCAAATAAAAATTTAAAGAGAAATTGTGGTGTGATAAAGAGTTAGAGGAAAAAAGAAAAATAAGGTATTATAAAGATGTAATCAACCCTAATCTAGAGGATCAAAATTATCTATTTGTTTTACTAAGTGTAAAGAAAAAAAAGCATTCCTAAGATAAG
Source organism: Picea mariana (assembly GCA_032191745.1). Taxonomy (NCBI): domain Eukaryota; kingdom Viridiplantae; phylum Streptophyta; class Pinopsida; order Pinales; family Pinaceae; genus Picea; species Picea mariana. Next base: position 10,308 of record JASDQU010392009.1, on the reverse strand, counting down.
AACAAATTCTCACGAGCTGCATAGTGAAACTGGGTGTTGGTCAATTCCTAAAACGCCATGGGATGAAAGAATGTGTCACCTTTGTGACAATAAGAAGGTTGAAGATGTAAAGCAGTTTCTCTTAGATTGTCTAGCCTATACCCATATTCGATCTCATTTTCAAAATATTTATCACACTACCAACCTTCCTAACATTTTAACTCAACAAAAGTATGGTGATCTTGGAAAGCTTCTTTTAATGTTTTTCGAGCACAGAAACAAAATTCTAAAGAATCACAAGTAATCACTTACTCTCTTAAGGCTCGATAGACCAATTCAGTCTTAGTGGACGCTAATCATCATCATCATCATCATCATCATCATCAATAATGCACTTAAAAATTAATATCTATATTTTATAAAAATACATGTTTAATGTCAGTGATTATTTATTTTAATATTTTTAGATATAGAATTTAAAAAAGCTTTGTTTTGTTTACTTCATTTTTTTAAAATAAGAGTAACATTTTTTAATAATTTTATGTAATTAAATTGTACAATATTAATAATTTAATGTTTGGAAATAATGTTTTTAGATAATGTTACATAGTTGATAGGGATCACCATCCGTCAACAATCACAATATTGATTCCGCCACCCCGGGTGTCTACATTTCAATTTGTATATCGCGGAAATTTGAGTGTTGTTTGGAGGACACAGAACAATAGAAGCCCAATTTTGAGCTATCCCACCTAGGAATACGCGATCCAAAAAGGTGATAAGTATGGAATGACGAAGCAGTTAGATACTTTATAAAATCTCATGCACATACTTTATAAAAGTACATATTTAATGTGTATAATTATTTATTTCAATATTTTAAATATAAAATTTAGTAATACCTAACATACTTATCCTTTATATTTCTTGACTTTTATTTTAGTATTTTTAAATATAGTCATAAGCCTAATTATAATTTCATCTTAATTTATGTTTTTATATGATTCAATAATGCACTTAAAAATGAATATATCTATATTTTATAAAAAAAATGTGTTTAATGTAAATAATTATTTATTTTAATATGTTTAAATATAGAATTTAAAAAAGATTTGTTTTGTTTACTTAATTTTTTTTTAAATAAGAGAGGGTTATAAAAAAATAAATGTAGTATAGGAGTTAAGGAAGTTTGTTCCTTATCAACTATTTGTGTGAACTAGACAAGCAACAAAAGGTTCTCGAGGATTTTTTCTCTAGTATTTCATTTTAACATGATCAACCCTTAATAATATAAAATAAAATTTTTTTATTTTTATAACTAGATTACTTGTTAAGGCTTTTTCAAAATTTATAATATAACCGGAATCTTGAGGACGCCAACCTGTGATTTTGTTTGTCAATTTGTATATTGCCAAACTCCAGGTGTTGTTTGGAGGACATGAAACAATAGAAGTGAAATTTTGAGCCCACCGGCCCAGGAACCCGGGATCCAAAGAGTGGTTAAGTATGGAATGATTAAGCCATCGGTCGGACTCATGATACATAAGCATGACTATAAATGTGAACACATGAGTCCGCCAACCCATGCACCTAGGCATTTTTAGAAAAACTGATAATAATAAACACAAAGATACAAAATATAATAATAATAAACAAATTTATTATCCCATTGAAAGTTTATTAGATATCACTTCATAAAAGAGAACGAAGTTTATATCGTTCATACATTGAAAAAAAATGGAATTAACATCCTTTAAATTTTTTATGTAATTAAATTGTACAATATTAATATTTAATATTAATAATTTAATATTTGGAAATAATGTTTTTAGATAATGTTAGATAGTTGATAGGGATCATCATATGTCAACAATCACAACTGTAACGACCCCATCGTTACAACTACATGCGACAAAACACAAAAGCAATTTTTTTTTTTAAGCGGGATGGGAAGGAAACAACGACAATAGTTAAACAACGCAACTTGATGACGGACACAACTCACGTAGACCAGGAAATAGTAAACAATGACTCTGACACTAGCACATCAAGCATCTGGACGAAACATGTGATGATTAATGGAAAGACAAAAACCATTACCCATACGACACAAGCAAGACAACGCCTACAAGCTAAAGGACAATATGAACCAACCCGACACAACTACTTTGACAACCAATGATTGGAAACCTCTACGACGTGCAAAAATAACCACATTAAGGCATTAAAAAGCAAGTTCCAACATCAAATACAATGATCAACACCCAATTGGGAGGCACAAACTCCAACCATATTATCATCCACCTCTATCTATCAGGGTGCATGATGATCCCCTCATCAAGAATCATGTATTCACCAGGCATTACACATGATAGCAACCATGGCGCAACACAACATAACTATACCCCTAACCCAAGCTGAATTCAATGCTCTAGGATATCGAATTAACTATCTAACCATAGGATGACTAACCCTAGCACCCAATCGACAAGTAAACAAGACGACTATGACGATCATACAACACAAGAATTTCCTTGCACAACAAATCAATCTGTACACATTAAATAATTATTATTAAACAATTAGTTCATTGCAACTATTTCCAATCCTAATGTCAGATAAGTATATATTTCTTTCCTTTAAAACTGAAATCACAATCTGGTAAAACTGAAACTATATGAATTTGTTGTCTTATATTGTGATTTAAAACTAAAACTAGATCGTTATCTTATGAAATTGCTATTTTAAGAATACGATAAATGAAACTGAAACTGTATCGCTACCTTATAATAATTTCGCTATCTTTTAAAATAGAAACTATACATCAAATATAATTTTTTTAGTGTGATTGAAATAACATATTATTCACATTACGATACATCGAATACATTTGAAATTTCTGTGACTTATCAATTCAATATATCGTTGTGTTGGGGTAACTACTATGAATAGTTTGGAAGAGTTGTGATTGTCAATCAACCATATCGTTGTGATATATTACGAACATCATTGAATAAATAATACCAAGTCATTGTCTAACCTTACCCAAAAATTGTTTTCTACAAATGTAGTTGTCTAGATCATGGGGATGCGCTGCCACAGGATGTATAAAATCGCTTACCCACATATTAAGAATGTTGTCAATGTATTAAAACACAACCAATGTACATATAAAATGCAGACTAAATTAAATGATGATGCTGCTAGGTAATATATAAGTGAATCAAAGAGCTAATACTCTAATGTAGCGGTCATTTAATTCATGGAAATGTTGTCAATAAATAACTATCATAAAAATGCTATCAAATATTAAAAAAAAAATGTTGTCTATGCCAACAGTATCATTGTCTATTTAATGGAAACACATAGTTCAATTTATGGGTTTTTTAAGCACATAAATAAATGATTGTAGAGATAGGAGGAGCACAAATATTCATGATATTAAAGACGCTACCTAAGATTCACTATCAACAACACAAAAAAACACAGGTGACCATGACATTATTTCGCTAGTAAATCATAATGAAATTCATTAGTATATTACAATGAATTTTGTTGGTATATCACCATGGAATTCGTTGGTATATTACAGGTATATCACAATGAAATTGTTTGGTAAAAACACAGGTATCTTAGAGGTAAAAATACAAGTAGAAACATAGATATCACCATTCCAAAGGTAGGTAAAAGAGCCATCCAAAAATATAACAAATCATAGACAATCCAAAAATAACATAGACTTATTATTTAAAAGGAAATGTAGACATATCCAAAAGAAAAAGGCAGACGTATCATTTAATAAGAAGGCGTTGACATACATAAATTCGCAGGCATAGTATAGATTAGTCTGTCAAAAATCTATTCTCAACAGCCAATACCATGAAGTATCACTCAGTATAAATTCATGATCATTCATATGTAAGAACACAGTCTAAAGATAAAATTGTGGGCCCAACAATCTATGAGAAGTCCAAGTGTCAATTTTGAAGAGATAAATCATCAAGCATTGAGAGTCAATTCATGCCACAAACGAGGTTTTCAACACAAGCTCCAAGTCAAGGAAAGAGCCCACGGGACCTCGATTTCTAGTTTGAAATTGTTGGGTAAAAACAAGGTTGTTGTTTGAAATGATGGGTAAATACAGCTAAATTTTGTTTCGTCAATGCAGTGAAAAAGGGTAATTTGCAGTCAAAAATAAATGGTTAAATAAACTAGCATACAATACTTATCTATCATATCACTACACAATACAACTAAAATCTCTATCAATAGATTTCCTATCCATTAACATTATTGCCACCCATTAATAAACCGTGGTCCATTAAATTGTTTTTCCTTAAATTGTTGGATAATATAGATATGAAGTATAAATTCACTCTATATAAAGTGTACTGTCTATAAATATAAAAATTGTTGTCTATATTCTCCTATTCGCTGATTAAATTCACATATGATTCATTGTAGTTTATCAAAATGTAGACACAATAAATTTGTAGACACATCATAAATAAAAACAGACATTAACATATTAAACATTGATATTTAGCGATCAAGGCACTGGGATTCATCAATCAGAATGCAGAGTTTTACCATCCAAAACGTAGAAGAAATCAATCAAAAGAATCATAAGACTAATCGTTCGGCCATGAATCAATCAAAAATGCAAGGATACTCATTCATAAGAAGGGGCAAGGATTAAATATCGATCAAAAAATAAAAATGTATAGATAAGCAAGGGATAGACATATGGGAAAAATTTATCCTTCATTCATCATCCATGCACAGAAAAGTAGGGCATTAGAATCTATAGTTCTTTAAACACCGAAGTGACGACCGTTGATTTGGCTACTGGCTGACTGCTCAGGCATGGACTAATGAACAAATTAATAAGGGATGGAAGATAAAAACACAATCTCTTCCTAATAATTAATAAAACCCACACAGATAAGTCAATTAAATCAGAATTTTTTTTTCGCCAAGGGACATCCATTAAGAATACAACAAGAAAGTGGATTACAATACTGTAGGGAAGAATATGCAAGACAGCTCATGGCAATGAAATTTTCAACTGAGAACAGAAAATTAACATGTGTAAATTTAATTTCATTGCAAGTAACAACTTAAACATGCTTACCTTAGCTAGACACAAATGCTGCGTAGTTTCTATCTCATGTGTGTTCCTTCCAGCTCCCTCTTATCGACCAATGTGACCTCACTGGTACCTCCCATCCAATGCTAGCGATACTCTTCTCCCCCTTGAGACCCTCTAGCTACAAAGGGGCCACACACACAATACCAGAGAATCGTTAGCACCCAACTTGCCTCACAAGATCAAGCTACCACTCGTTACCCAACTTGGGTATCCCAACTCCCATAAGATAAGCTCAGTCAAGACAAGAATTTAACAGCTTAACGTTATGCATAAATATTAGATCCATACTCCTCCTCCATTCTTTTTATAGAGTTTTTCAATAATTAATTTCCCAAATTCTCATTAAATTCCCTTTTCATTTAATTAATTAGGAAAAACCTCCCCCGTACACATGTCACCCATCCCCTAGTTTCACTAGAAATTCGATTTTATTAATTAATCAATTATTCATATTTCCCTCACACACCTAAAAGCATTCCTAAAACTCTCCTAGGTGTCCCAAAATTCCCTTACACTTTTTAAATGAATTATGCCTTACTAAATTCCTAGTTGATTTCAAAAATAGCAAGTTCCCAAGGCAAGATTCCTTACTAAGTTAGACATTCAACATTTTCGTTATGTTTCCCCTTTTTCCTTTAGTTTCTTATTTCTTTGAAGTTTCCCTCTTTTTCCTTTTTAACTCAAAAACAAGTTAGCAAGTGTATAAAAACAACCATTTACCCCTTTCTCCTTTTTAACTAAAAATTAAATTAGGATATGTAGATAAAAAAATAATTTACCTTTTTAAAATTTTAATCTCCGATTATAATTTTGACTTTAATAAATAAATTGAATTTCTTACCCCCATTCTTGTTACATGATTAATAATGATTATTATTTTTTACCACATGTGTTACTTAGACCTAAATTTTAATTTCACTAAGCTCAACGACATTTTTATTAGGGAAATTGTTTTTAAATCTTACATATCACATTAATCATTTTAAGGCTGACTAGGGTTATTCACTTACCCATTGAAATCGCAACGTGCCATTAAGGACGCACTACGTTCTCCAAGAGTCCCACTCGCCTCTTTCGTTTTCCTTGCGCGGCATGCTCCAAAGGTGCGACTTGCCTCTTTCTGGTTTCCTTGCAGGACATGCCCTTCAAGACGCACTACGTGCTCCAAGGGTGCTACTCACCTCTTGACTGATTTGGTAGACATAAAAAAACCCTGGAGTCAATACTCTTCCAAGTGATATTGTGGGAGAATAAGGGCCTCTAAGGGACAAGGCCCCTTTCTTATTGTGCACCCCTTAGAATCATCATGAGTGACTATCGTAGTCTTCCCTCACGACATCATGGGTATTCTCGAACTAGGTAATTCTTAACCTATAGTTTGAGCCACGACGAGAGTGTTAGTAGGTTGTGGCAGGGTTCTTCCCACACCTGTCCCTCAAAGTATTTGGTTATCGTGCATGACCCCTCTACTCCACATGTGAGTCTGGTCGAAAAGCTATCATCAACCTGCATCATCAATGAATCATGTTAGCAAAATAATAAATCATCATAACACCTAATCATATGTACATATGTCCCATCAAAAATATTCAATGCAACAATCCACTCCATGACTCGATCCATAGTATAAGGGGTTTCATTGATGCCTCTGCATCCTAGAGGTCCAAAATCCTGCACACTCAAAAAAACCCAGTTAATAGCACCTGTCTATGTCAATACAAAAAAATAACATATAACGATATCCATAATACCTCATAATCATAATCAAACAACCAATAATATAATAATATGAATCACTTGCAAGAAAATTTCCTCAAAGAATAAGTTTTCTAAGTGCACACAAGAGAGGGATGTTACATACACCCCCTCTTGGTCTAAAATTTGTCCTAAACTTTCGGAGTATATAAATTTCGAAATAATGCATATCACAGTATCATAAGTCTATCTATCAAAAAAAAATGGAAACTATTGGCACATATCATATGCATCCTCCCAGGTCGGTGAATGCAGACTATAGTTGTCCCATTGGACCTTGACCTGATGTATTTTTAGACATCGTAGCTATCAAATGTGATGGTCGAGGATGCAGATTGGATCACCATGAGCGCACCCTCATCAGATACCTACAAGTAAATCATGTCAATAACATGTGTAGGATAACTAATATAATGTCTCAAAATAGATACGTGAAAAACATCGTGCATATGCCTCAAAGAATCAAGAAAGGCTAGTCGATAGGCCAAAAGGCCCTTCTTTTTCACAATCTTGAAAGGTCCAACTAACCTAGGAGAGATTTTAGCACCATTTCCAAACTTGATCGAACTCTTATGTGGTTTCACCCGCAAGAAAACTCGATCACCAACTTCATAACTATGGTCAACACGATGCACATGTTGGAAGCCAATTATATTTTTTTAATTGACCTAAAAGCTGCCTACACCTAATTGTCTTGTAACGACAAATCATCATCGCATTTTGCAACTAGACATTTGTTTTATTTTTCGCGACAATTACAATTTGATTTCGATTCAGTTTTCACAACTGAAGGTGTGAAAACCCATCTATCGTTATTTGGACTGTCGTAGTCTTTTATTGATTTTTTGAAAGATACTTTACCATTGGTTTATCACATGACTGCAAAGGTTCTTCCAAACTATGTCCATTTCACTTTGATTGCGCAAGTCGATTTATAATCCATTAAGCATGAAAATTTATTGATTATGTTTGATCCTACAAGGGTTATAACTGATTTTGGTTTTATATGCTATGATCCTTATTGCTATGAGGTCTTGACTTGTTGATTATATGAGATCTTTTCTTGCAATGTTCTAAAAACTTTGAAATATAAACATTTGACTATGCAACAAGCGCATTGGTAATGTTATGAGTTTGATTTAACATGGAATGGCAATAGTTTAGCTTTACAAAGGCGCATTGGTTAATCTTTCGGATTTCGATTTTATATTTTGAATCGTTGCAAGGCACATTGTTTAATTGGTTTGATTTTACATTAAACGATCATAGTTTCAAACTATACATCGGCAAATTGATATGATTATCCACCCTTTCAACTTTGGGTTGGCCGAATTATGTTAATACCGGTTATGATTGCTTAAACAGGGTTGGTGCTATGCCATTAATGTTTTGCATGGCGGTGGTAGTCCCGCCACCTTCGCACGCATACCATTAATCCCTGCCTCTTTGAGTGCTGCAGTTGTTAGCCGTAACCATTTTTGATCCTGTGTATCATTTTTGAAACCCTACCATGCTCAGGAGCTATGGATCCAGTTGTGAGGGCCGAGCCCAATGGGTGCAAAGCACTACTGATGTTTGATGGCGCTTATAGAGACCTTGAAAAATATGCGTGGCTCCAGTTCATAAGCAAATTTGATGGGTATAACCCTGCTATGGCTCGGCAATTTGCGTTATCATTCGATGGCTGCCCAGCCAAAGTAGGCGATGTGCAACTTGAAATCAATGAACAGTTTCTTAGCTCGGTGACTAGTCTGCCCGTTACGGGACAGAAGTGGTATAAGAGTTACAAGGTGGATAATGTCCCATGGACATTGTTATTTCAGTCTCGAACGGTGAACTCTTGCGACAAAGGCTTGCCTGCAAAAATGTTAAAACTGCACTGTTATGATCTCCTAATGGTAATCAAGCAGTTTATTACTTGCGAGGGAAGGTACGGGTTTGTTTTTCTATTTCACCTTCGTTTATTGATGGTTTTTTTGGGTTTCGAACTTAGTATGCCCCACTACCCACATAGAAGTTTGTTCAAGATGGCCAAGCATTACAAACGCAGCCAGGGCGATACCAGCCTCTTCCATGTGGGATTGATTAAAATGTGTATGGTATACGAGTTGGGATTACGTCGGGATTGTTGGGGTGATTTTCTCATTCGTAATGGCTTTGAAGAATCAAACCCTCCGCAGGTTGATAAGCTTATGGTGGCCAAAACCCAGCCTTTTCCCCCTATGCCTTATAACGCTTTGCTACCCAAACCTCTACCCGACCCACCTACGAACTCGCCCGTGGCTATGACTAAACAGGTTGAAATTGTTAAACCTGCAACCGAAAAGACTAAAGCTAAAACTGGTGCTAACTCTAAAGGCAAGAAAAACGCTCATTTAATCTCCCACATGCCGAGAAATAGACCTAAATCCCCTGCCAATTCTGAGCCTGTCGTGGTCAGCGAGGACTCTGATTCAGAAATCAAACGATTTCTCGCCGATGAGTATCCTTACTCAGAGGGTTTATGTCAGAAGCTTGCATGTGACTTTGTTAAAAATTTACCACCTTGTCTGAGGGATAATCCTAAGTTTCCTAGCATTGGGATACCTTAAGAAACCCTCGGTGAATCATCGAAAACCCCTGGTACCCCATGCGATCAGTGTGGGTTATGGTTGGAGAGATATTACACTGATGTGCCGATGTTGCAAACCAGAATCCGTGATTTAAAAAATCAAGTGTCTAAGCTCACCGGTCATGAAGCGAAGGTGCAACCCTCCGACAAGAAGCAATGAACCACTGGTTCAATTCTGTTTAAGAATGTCGAGTCAGCCACGACAATTGTAAATTCGAAACTGGTATAATCTCAGCAGTCTAGCTGGTATAACCCTCGCTCATTTATTTGGCACATTCATAAACTTTGTGTACGTTGTCGACCTGCTCGGTTACATAAACATGCACTACTGTATATGGTTTGTTTTGATAAATAGAATTTGTTTGAAGTTTTATTTAGATTTGGTTTTGATCTTGGTAATCATATTTTGGATTTGATTGTTTTAAATTAGTTACGATTGAAGGCTCTAGTGTATCTATTATAGGCAAACTGCTTTGCATTTCAATGTTTTGAAACACGATCTATATGGTAATTCAAATTGGTTATGATACACACCTACAGTGGTTATCTGCTGCTTGCACGTAACTTTGACCAGCCTGGATATGATTTAGATTTTGTTTAAAAAAGGGGTTTTGTTTTATATTGAGAATTGATGCAAATCGTAACAATAACCCGACTTCTAGCCAGTCAATTCGTAAGGCAAATCGACCGTGTTCTGTTGTGAAATGGATTGACAGTGCATTTTTAGTCACGAATGAATTTGTAAAACAAAACGACATGCACAGAACAAAAAAATCGTCTATAATTGTCTTAAACCCGATCTTATTTGATT
>JASDQU010392008.1:432-10968 GCA_032191745.1 Picea mariana | reverse complement strand
GTAAGCATATTTCAGTCATTTGTTATTAATGAAATGAAATCTTATTTCTGCTGCATCTCTGCGTTTATGTTTATTTCTTTATTTCATTGTGTTCCTACATAAATCCGGATCACACCCTGACCGATTCATAACATGCTCCAACTGAAGCTGAAAAATCCTCCTGGTTCATTGAGCGTATCCAGCACATCTGCCAATAGGTTCAGGATATTTTACAAAAGTACAATTCTAAGTACAAGAAATGCCATGATCAACATTAGGTGCCACATTAGTTTCATATGTTTTATAGTGGCCTCCCACCTATTCCAACCAACTCATTTTGGAATTTTTCTAGTTGGGCAGTTTTTTCCTAGTTTATGGATCCTTGACTTCTGGGGTCGTTTTAAGGCCCGAAACAACATTTTTAGGGATTTCCACAATCAGGTTGTAGATGAAATTGGAGTCTGACAACAACATGTGTAGTCCTCGCTTTCCAACATGCTATCATGCGCCTAAAATGGAGATCGTATGAAAAAGTTATGACCCTGGGAAGTTGATGTACTAACTTACCCCAATGGGGTCCACATGACTTTTGGTGCTTCATCTCCTAGGGTTATGTTTTTGGATGTCTAGGGTTTTGGGATTCATGTTTATTTTAAAAATTCTTGGAGAGACTCACTGTAACCATCTTCTTGCGAATGAGCACAGTCATCACATCTCTTCTCAGAGATAAGTCGCCACCATTCTAGCAAGCTTATTTTTTGTTGCAGTTTACAGTTTCAACACATTTTCTTATTGAATAGAAACCAATTTTACTGTATCTATGCTATTATTGTGTCTCTATTTTAAGAATAATGATAATTTGTATTCATTTTCGTTCTTCTCATAAAATCCGAATCAAGTGACTTCATGGGTTGTCCACCTATGTAAGGTGGTTGCCTTGATTGTCCACCCATGTATGGTGGTTGTCCTAGTTGTTCACCCATGTACTATGATTTAATATATGGACCTCCTACATACTAATATTGATCGAATGGTCCCCCATGTATTTCAGTTGGCTCGATTGACCTACCATATACTGTGTTTGAGGGGGATTTTGTGTTGGAATCATGGGGTTTACAGATTGATAGGGAAAAGTTCCTTGTTGAGGAATGCCCACTAGATTAGTTTGACACCATAAGGGATACACAAATCCTATATATGGTTGTCCAGGATACATTCCAATGGTATTAGGGATAGAGGGACTTGCAGGAGCGGCTTGTCTCTAGGTTTGTTGATGTTGCACGCACATGTGAGTTTTCCCTGTGGCTGAGGGTTTTCCCCCAGTAAAAAGTTTCCCTCCAACTGAAATTCTCCCCCAACTAAGGGTTGGCCTCCCATTGAATATTGACCTCTAATGAAGGAAGCACCCATTTGTAAATTTGGAAAGGGAGGGTGAGTAGCTTATGTAACCATGGTTTTCTAAATGACTTGATTTTTGGCCATCTGACCAATGGGATGAACACGTAAAGCACTTGGTGTGTGCATGTGAGGAAATAGAGAAGAAAGAATATTATCTGACCCATGTGATAAGGGATATGTATTCACAAGTGGTTGTGTTAGGGTTACCTAGGTCACTAATTTTCCTAGTAAAGATGAAGCATCAGCAATATCAACTACAAGAGTTTTGGATAAAGATAAATTCCCAAGTCCTTTAGGAAAACCAAAAATTAACGGGTTCATGCCAAAATATTTCCTAATGGTTAAGCCAGATGGTAAAAGTTAAGAATAATAAGCATGATGATATTTCATGGATGGTGGATCAATGAGTGGTAGTTCGAGTGGATTCGTGTAAAATGCAAGGATTTCTACGAAGGTTGTGACTAATTCTTCTACGTGTTGGCCACTTCCAGGAGCTACACTTATTGTCTCAAAATTTGATCTTCGATCATTCCTTCATAAGAAAAATTGTGTTGGGGTTCCTAAACATTAGGTTCCATGCATTGTATACTGTGAGATCTTCGAACTAGAAAAAATTAATGATCATAAGTCCTCCTATGAAAATAAAAGAAACAAACTTCTAAGAAAACTAAAAGCAATCAACCAAGAAACAATAGGTTCAAGGATCTTCCTAATATGGGATGTTAAGCCACCAATGAAGAAATGAGAAGAAGTTACCCCAACCTCCACGTAACAACCCTTCTCGGTGCAGTAAATCCTCACTTTTGAGGGATCATCCTCCAAGGGTATTGAAAGTGTGATACGACGTTTTCCCTAGGTACCATGGGAATTCCCCCATAATCACCTCTGTAGATACCTAGGAAATTCCACTAAGGTTACCAACTCATATTCAGCCTCTGTGTGGGTATAGTCTATAGTTGGGATCGAACGTATGGGTAGAAAACCAAAGTATGAAGTTTTTCTAGAGGACTGAAGACAAGTGGACCGATAAAACTCCTAAGGACCCCAAATGGATTTGAGATTCACAAAGCACCGGTACTAAATGAAACCAATGACACTTCAATAAAATCCCCCCATTATATGATCGTTCGGCTACGATTGGTCAATATTTGGAGGGGTGATATCCACTACACTTTTGCACATGACCTCATGTTTATCCCCTGTGTTAGACGGGGTTCCCGGATATGCTTATATGAAAATTGGATTTGTTCACTCTTTAGTGTTCTATAGTCTGTTTAGTAGGCTTGGATGTTTTACTCAATTTTCCTAGTCCAAAGACCCTAATCCTGTGCTATTGTTGGTGTGCTAAAAAAAATGTCTAGTGGATTTTAATGGATTTTTACTCATAAGTTTTACAGAGATGAAACTAATGATGTGTGAGACTCGACTCCAATAGAATGAAAAAGAATGAGATGCAATCTTTTCTTTTTGATGAATTCTATGTATGGGAAGGAGAAGAGATATGTTCTTCTTAACACAAGTAAGTACTCAAATTTTATGCAACTTTTCAATTTCTGGGAGCAAAATGATGCCAAAGTACCAAGAAAATTTCTGAAATCCAAATGCACATGCAAAAATATCTCTTTTCCAAACATGTACCAAAGCTAATTTCTAAGAATACAATTAATTTCTTTGTTCGATTATGCATGCATTGAGATATGCAAAATTTTATGCCTCTTAACTTTCAAGTGAAATGAAAGAGATCAATGTTTGACACAAAGAAATGCGAGGAAAAAAATAAACCAAACAAAGTGCACTCAAAAAATGATGAGAATTAAAAGAAATAAAGTATAAGAATGGACTTCACAACTTGTTCAATTAGGAACTCAAAATATGTAAAGGAGAAGGAAGACAATAACTCTTGAAAATCCTAAAAAACAAGCAGCAAGAATCAATATTCAATGTTGGGTTGTGATAAACAAGAGAGTCTTAATCATTCAGAAAGTGAGATGTTTCAATGAAAACAAAAAGGGCTCAATACCAAAAAACCTTTGCAAATTCTAGTTGATGAAAATTTCTAAACAATCAAGCAATCTGAAAACTTTGCGAGTCGAAGATCATACAACTAAAAGGTGGGATGACCCAAGGGATCTTGTTAACCCAAGGGGACCATACAATTTCAAAACTAGGACAATTTTGAAAACTCAAAGAAGGAAATTAAATGAGTGATGAATGTCAATTTCTGAATCAAAACAAAGTCAAAGAAAAACCAAAAGACTCTAAGCCAAAAGCCTCTTAACAACAGATTGAACAAAATAAAGAAAAAACTCATGGATCCACCTAAAAAGAGAAAATGGTGCCCCTGTTACCAAATGAAAAGAGCACTATGGCACTCTCTAAGAGACCAAGGGGGAGAACCATTCAGGACATTCATGCTCTGGTAGCCATTGCAGGGGAGTGTTGGTCCTGAAAATGCTTGAAAATGGATTCCAAAAGCTAAAAATCAACAAAGACTTAGTCAATGACTCTGTAAAATATTCAATAAAGAAGAGGGAAAGGGAAATAACTCATAATCAAGCATAAAAAAAAACAATTTCCAATCATAAACAAATGTTTAATATGAATCAAATGAAAAAAAATTCAAAGTGGCCCTTAGTCCCCAGTGGATTCGTTATTTTTCTATTATGAGAAATCTTACCCTGCACACATGTTAAGCTCCCCTTTGGACCAAGACCCATTCTTTGGTCCAAATACATAAGTAAACTAATGGTTGCTACTTTCCTTATAGCTCTATTTCATTAACCTATAGATAGAAAGAGAAAGGCACACTAGTTTCCTGAATTTTGTCCTCATTGCTTTATTCTTTTTCTTCGTTGCTCCAATTCCTTCAGTAAACAAAGAGACCTGCAAAACAAGAGACAAGAAAACCTTCCTACTTCTACTAGATTTGGTTAGATAAAAACCATATATATCTATACCCGATTTGACTTAAGCATAGACATTATCAAAAACAACATAATGAAAGAAATATTCCAAGTTAATATTAAATGGAAAGCCAAAAGAAGACATTTAAAAATCAAGTTGATTCCACCACAATCTTCTCCAAGCTCTCCTCATTCAACCCTTGCATGAAAGTCTTAAGATCAAAATATTGATTCTCTTGTGGATTCATGGTGCAATTTTCAATTGTGATTTGCCTCCTAGGACATGATTATTTAGAAGTTTGATAGGATCTCAAATGAGTTCCCTCATGACCATGTTTTGGACAATTTTTCCAAGTTTCATCCTCATCTGAACTCCAGGATGTTAGATACATCATATTGAAGTTTCAGGCCAATTAATATTTTTGGCCCTGAATGCTACAGGTACCGTCTATGTCCTCCTATTCATTTTTATGTGCCCAAAATTTTGATTTATCTCCATGGATTTATTTTGTGGATCAATATGTTTCCATATACTTCTCTTGTTCCATAGTCTGATTTCGGAGCAAGAAGTTATGGCACTCAGAATTTAATTGGGTCTCAAATTTACCTTGCACTATTCAACCTCTAACTTCTTCATACTAGCTCTGTTGGGTGAACAATTTACACCATTAGAAATCTCTCTTTGAGATCTATTATTTTAGATGTAGAAACTAGGAGATACATTTTTTTACCATTTGGACTACTAAAAAATGTCGTTTAGGCCTTCGAATATGGCCTACAAGATCAACACTTGGAAAATACCCATTTTATAGGCAATTTTTCACTGTTATATTTAAATTATGGTTGGGTGATGTTGATTGGGATGCTGAAATGGAAATTGAGTCCACCGAGAACCTGGGGGTGGTGCCATGTGTTATCACACAAACTTGTCAGAGTCCTATAGGTTTGTGGTTTCTACCTAAGTATGTGTTTTTCCTTGTCTCTCTCCTTTTGCAGACCAATTCTTAAGTTTTCCCCCCTTCGGCCTGTAAAATCGTTTTGGTTTACCCCCTATGTGTTTAAAGTACCTCGGTCACCCTATTTTCCAGCCCCTATCCAGTCGTCCAAGTCTTTGTTTACACAAGCTGCAGTCGCAGGCTCAAAGCATGACACTCAGAGTGGTTCATTTTGGACTCGAATCAAGCAAAAAGGTAGGTTCATATTTTAACGATGGGAATCCCATGTGGAGTTCAGATTAGTGGCTCGCGAGCATTTGGAATATTAAAAGTTGCACAAAGTATATCATCAGAGCAAAACGCCCAGAGAGAACATGAGTTGTTGATATTTAAAGGGATGGGTGGCAGTTGATCCAAGTGTTTGAGGAAATAAGATTCAGAAGTTTCAAAGTTTCGAAGTGTGTGGAATTCCTGAAGTGTTGAAGTGCTCGAACTCTCGAAGCACCTGAAGTGCCGAAGTGCCCAAACTCCTGAAGCACCCGAAGTGTCGAAGTGCCCGAATTCTCGAAGTGATCAAAGTGTCGAAGTACCCAAACTCCCAAAGCGTCTGAAGTGTCGAAGCGCTCGAACTCCCAAAGTGGATCTCAACCATCCAAATCCAGGAGCCACGTGTCATTAGATACTTAGCTCTGTAGGTTTTTCTTGGGGAAAATATAGTTTGAATTTTGAAAGGCCCGAAGCCCGAATCGTGAAGCAAATCTCGACCATCGATTTGAAAAAAGAATATCTAATCCATCAACCTAAAAGGTGTGAGATTTGGGTTGTTGATCCAGAATCCCCATCTCATATCACAAGATCAATGGTCGTGCTCCATTGTGGGGTCAAAATGTGCACACATTTTTAAATTTTCAAGGGCAGCCCGCAATCAGAACCGTGGTTTTTAGAAAGGGACGCATGGTGATTCATGGTGAATTATGGGGAAAAAATTGTTTTCCTTTCAAACCACCCTTGGTCATGCTCACAATTGCACAATTGCATAGGGTCATGGCCCTAGGTCACATTGAAGAAGGAGTGATGAATATTTGCATGGCCTTGAGGCGTCGATATTGACTCGAAGAAGTCGTGGGCACCACCTGGAACATTCATGGATGTCAGGCCTTGTCTCGATCCCAATGAAGGTAGTTAATGGAAACAGGGGTGGTAGTTGAGACCTCATCTCTCCCCATAAATGGAAAACATATTGAGAGTTTTCGTGGGGGGAGATTGTCAATCCAAAGTTTCCCGAGGGACGAATTTTCCTGTAAAGCATATAACTAAGCTAGGCTCGCGTCTGACATAAGAAGGCTTGTACAAACTGACAGAGTAGGCACCGATTGGAAACTTTGAATTTTTGGGTCTGATCAAATTCCTCGTGGCTGCAACATTTCTATTATACATAAGCAATTTTTATATTTTGTTAAGGTCGAATGGTTGAGCTAGGCTCCCTGCTATTGTAATATTTTGATGAAGAAAATTGGTTCTTTGGTTATGTACTTGATTTGAGACTTCTTGATTAATCTAAGTTAGCTTTCTTACTCCATCTTATTTGCCTTCGATAATGAGAGAGTTAATGATTGACTGATTCACATGGATTGTTGTGACTGTATTATGATGAATGTTTGATTATAATGTTGTTATGATTTCTTTCAATTTCCTTGAAATTTGAATCCAAGAGGATCTTGTGTTTAATTTTTTCTTCCTTAGGATGATGGAAGGTCTGATGTCCATGACAGACCTCTACATTTGTCTCACCAAAGTCTTCCTCCTACTCACCCTTACTCCAAATTACTGATTGAAGTTCATCCAAGACCTTAATTGCTTCCGCATACCAGTCCAAATTTCTGAGTTATAACGTTATTTTCCTTGAGTGTTCTCTATTTGACCTCTTAAAACTCAATTACACTTACACAAACTGATGGGTACTAGACTTACCTTCTATGGAATTTGAAGGCAACTTCTAGTGCTAACATTTCTTGCGTCGTTGTCAGGGAACAAATTGAAGACATTTCCCTAGGTTAGAATGACCAAGAAATTATAATTCTGAAGGTGCATAAGAAATCAATATCTTGAAGATTGCAACTTTCACCTGGAGACTCCATTGTTTCATTTGTGGCTCCAAAGGGCAGACACACGAGGTATACGCCACAGCTTCCTTTGTCTACACTTGAAGTTGACCTAGAGAGGATTATTAAGAAATGAAATATTTCTCAAGAAGGATTTTTGTTGTTGTCCCAGATTGAAATGCTCCCTGGGAAGAACTATATTGTAGAGAGCCATTTTTAGATGGTGAACTAAAGCTGGATACATTTCTCTGACTCCCTATCTTTCACGATGGCGACTCCACTGTGCAGAATTTGTTGTTGATTCCACTAAAGGGAGACAAATCAAATGGCTATGGAGGCGATCCTAGCCAAGAGGTTTTCCCCATTCAATTTTTCATCCATAGTTTGTTATCCACATCCCATGCCTCTAGTTGATGAATGGCATGACATGTTGCTGAGATTTTATGAAGGTAAAAATGGCATCCCTCTTGAACATGTTATAGAATTTCATGCATTGTTTCAGCAACTTGACATCCAACATGAAGACGTACGTATGAAGTTGTTTATGTTATCTCTTCATGGAGATTCTTGAGATTGGTATCAATCTCTTGAGCCTTCTAGCATATCGTCACTCGAAGAGTTTCATGTAGCTTTCAATAGGCATTGTCAAAAGTTTTATTCCTATTTTTATTGCACTGTAAATTCTCTAGAGGTTGTTAGAAGGAAGAAAGAATTAAACAGAGGTAACCTTATCCAACCACTTCGAAACTGGGATCTAGCCCTTCTAGTTTTAGAGAGGGATCTCTCTGTAAGATTTATCTGTGCTTAAGTTTCAGATTTTAGGCTATTTAAAAGAATAGATAGTCTCACTTGTTTTTTATAAATATGGTTGAAATATAAATCATGCATCCATTGGGCTATGGGGTCTGTATTTATAAACTCGAGATCAAAGAATTGTTTTTTGGAAAGATAATCTCATAGGGAAGGATTGTGAAAACTATTGGATTCTTTATGAATAAAATGATGGGTTAGCAGAAAAAATGAGATAAACAACAAGAGTAAAGAAGCATTCAAGAATTTCTTTATCGTATTGTTAGAAGAAAAATAGTAAAATCCTTTAGAAGTTGTAACATAGTATATAAAATAATTTCCACAACTTGACTCCTTCTAAATGATCAAACAAGAAAATACATCCGATCATGAAGACAAAAGAAAAAACCATTAACAATGAGAAGAAACACATCACCAATAGTAAACACGCATGAATATTGTGAAAAACTCTCTTTTATTACTGGTAGATCCCTTGATAAAGATTACAATGCTTCAAATTGCTTGGGCGTGATATCAACCCTCAATACTTCAAAGCTTGAAGTATTTATAATCAAAATTACAACACCCCTGTCATAACTGATCAAGCCGTGGAAAAACTAAAATCTACCTAACTAAATAACAGAATACAAGAATATAGCAATTGCTAATGATGTGTCGAAATTTCATGATGATTTTCTAGGACAGTCGTTGGTGATTCATTCACACAACTTTGGATGCTATGCATGATGACTCAGATGATACACATCATCTATCATTCGATTAATTTGCACAGCACCTCCCACCTCTGCTAACTAGGTGTGGTGATTTTGAGCATTCTTCAGTAGATCTCATCCACTTCTGTATACTTGGAAAATGTCAGCTTGACAATGAAAATATACTTGTTCTCATGCTGTATGCTAAGGTCTGGCTACAAAGTCTCTAAGAATTCCTTGCCTATAATACTTCCCTGTATTCCCAAGAAATTGGAACTATCATTTGCCACCATGGAAATCTTCTGCTTGTAGTCAAATAAGGTCATTAGCTTATCGTTCAAAACCAGCCAACCGGGAAAACCTTTCTTCTGCAAAGCATCAATTTTGCTGAAAATTTTAAAGCATCAATTTTGCTGAAAATTTTATGAACTCCGACGTTCATGTTCTGGACTTTCTCCTCCAGTTGCAGCATAAACCCCCTTTTGGTCAGAATTCTCTTGACTTCAAGGATGGTTTCGGTCATGTCTTTTATTTTCAGTTATTCTAGCTCTTCTCTTGTTAAGCCCTAATATTGGCTCATTACCCCTTAATTGGGGCATATTATATTAGCAATTTTATTTTATTTATGTCAGCTTTAGGCCATTATTTGTAATTATTCCTCCTAGTCTCCTATATATACCAAGGAGACATTTTCATTTTGAATCATCTTGTACTTGAACATTTAAGTGGGGTAAAAGGAGGTTTCCCCCTCGAAGAGGCTTATTATCTTAAATTATCTCTTTTTCAAGGTGTTGATTACTTTTTCTGAGGATTTTCTATGCTATATTGATATTTGGTTCTTAACATATGGTATTAGAGCTCAAGGTCTTGGGGTTTCACATCTACATCTGTGATACCTTGGAATTTTTGCTATAAATTTTGTTGTACAATGTTTCATAAGGAATGTCTTGGAGAATATTTAGTAGATGGATCAAGGTACGTTGGGTTCAAAATTAAGCTCTTGAAGCATTATAATTTTGGAGATACATCATGTACAAGATAGGGTTCTGGAATCATCCTAAACTGAGTCATTGCAAAATTTTCTCTATAAAAACATTTATGTAATGTTTCAGACCCTAAAATATAGAGTCTATTCAAAGAAATTAGTAAGGTATCTGTGGTAAAACATTCATCTTCTGGGTCATATTAAATTTGTAGATACACCCTGTGTAAGATAGGGTATCTGACTAGTCCTATTGACTAGTCTCAGGAAGGTCTTCCAGGTAAAACAATCATAACGTCTTCCTAGAGTATCCAAATTGACTGGGACTAGTTTCATTGGATCGTGAATAGTCTGTATTATTTCTAGTGTGAGTTTCATAATTTTATATCAATTATTTTGTGTGGGGAACGCTATACAAGTGAGATCTCCTAGAAACGCCAAATATCAGCAAGTTGTGGGGAAGTTACCATAAATTCTACTTGGCACATCCAATTTTGATTAGACCTGTGACATTGTAGAGAAGAAATATCACAAAACTACATAAAAGAAATTTTCATACCTAGAAGGGCCGAAACTTGGGAGATACAATAGAAGAAATATTTTCTAGCAGAACCACCTCAAAATCAAGGTTCAAAAGTGATACTTGGCGAACATGCCACCCAAAAAGGGAAATTATACACTAAATAAGCCTCCAGACAATCCTACTTGGACTCTTGATGAAGGTGAAGAAATGCG
>JASDQU010392002.1:0-10969 GCA_032191745.1 Picea mariana | reverse complement strand
TTGAAAGATTGTGTTTAGCAAGAAAATGGTTGACCTCAAATCATGCGACATAGCGAACTCTCTTGCTAACTCGTCGCTCACATACAAACACAAGAAACAATGGGGAACCTGCGGCTGTTTCAAGAGATTTTCCATCTAACCTGCGCGAAGGAACAACTTTGGAGAAATGCGGAAGTGTTTGCTTAGTCATTTGGTAAGAATTTAAGGGAAAGAAGGAAAGCTGGAAAGGACTACATGCACCTCAGAGATAGAGCTAGTAAGCTTTACCTTAATTACCTCATATTTTTGCAAATAACAGATGTCCTCCTCTCTCGCTCGCTCACAGCATTCTGCCGAAATAAAAGTCAACTATATCAAATAAGCGCATAGTAGGAGAGGGTATGCAGATATCTCCATCGGGGCTATGGACGCTCGCTGGCAGTGGAGAAAGTTCTGTGACGTCCGGGTGACTCCTTCAGGGCTATGGACGCTCACTGGCAGCGGAGCAACACCGTAGCAAATGAATGAAGGTAACAAAAGTGCCTAGTGCCTATGAATTCTTTACTAGACTCTTGTCAAAAGAAGGAATGAGTCAAGGTCACAGGAAAAGAAGGTGGAATAAAGGTTTTAAAACCCCACAGGCAGATCCAGATGCATCAACCGGGAAAATTCCAAATGCAAAGGTAAAAGAAGCTCTGATGAAAACCAATTAAGTTCGTAATTAGTTTTTGCATCAACCAAGCCCGAGGAAGGAACAGAGATTCTTCTTTCGCCCAATAAGTCGCCATTTGTTGAGCACTCAAAACACCCTAAAAAGCCATGTCAAATTTCACTTTTTGGGTACCACTTGATCTTTTGTACTATATAATTCGACTTCATTATGAAAAATGTTGCCTTTTGCTTATCATATTCACTCTCATTAAGTATTTCAAAGTTTGTTTGAATCTATGAAAACCCATAACTTAAAAGGCTTAACTTTTAAATAAAGAATTAACTGCCAAAACATTTCACCTGATGCGCCCAAACTCGCCATTGGAAGGAATTAAAAGATGAAAGAAAACCACTCGAAAAAAACCGTAGTCGTCGAGCGCTGATTTTCACCGGAATCGGCAAAAGGAAGTTTTCTTTTGCAACAAGCATCACACAAGGATATCACCGACCACTGATCCCCTTCAACCTCAGTGAAAGGAAAAAAGAGTAAATGTTAATGAAGAAATAAATTATATCACCAATGGCCGATACCTGACGCGCTTAGTGAAATGGAGAAGACCAAACCGTGATGAACGTTCGGACCACGCTAAAAGTTTTTCTCCGATCGCCAACTTCTGAAACATTCCGGCATCAGGAGTTTTGGAGATGCTAACCCAAAGGAAAATACACGATAGGTTTATCCCCGACACCTTTTTCGGCATCAGCGATCCCAGGTTTAGTTTAAGAAAGCACCGCTAGAGGAAAGTCCCGAATCCAATTAATACTCACAAGTTAAGTCACCGGTCTTCATTGCCATGTGTCCCAAGCCAGTCTCGCCACATCAGCACCGTATGATGAAATCGATCGGTGTTAGAGGTTTTTCACAGAAGGATATCAACGAAAACACCAATAACACATTGTCGATCTACAAGCCGCCCACTAGGAAAGTGACACGATGGGAAGTTTTAGCACTAGACACATTTAGATTCAGAGCATTTAAGGGACCAATTAATTCCAAATCTCGCATTAGTCACTAATTCGTGTGCAAATCAAAAGGACCGTTTGAATTTACCGATAGAACATATCACCCTCCGCGCCTCCGTCGTTAACCCACGATGAATTAAATTGCAAAGATTCAGGGAGGAAAATACACAAAGCAACTCAGAGCACCACTAAGGATGAAGTCAGAGTTAACTTGGAGGAAATACGGTTTGTTTGAATGGCATGAACAAGGGGCACTATGCAACGAATCCCAGGCTTGAAAATACGTTCTGAATCAGACAAGAAAAGATATGGACAAAGAACACAAGAAATACATACGCAAAGAAAAGAAACGATACATCCAACCGCTACAACCAGAATCCTTTCATCAAAGTTTCAGGACTTTTACATTCCAATCAAGCTCAACTTACATACAATAGACACTGTCTACACTATTTGGCCAACCAACCCAGCTTACATTAAAAACATGAAAATCTTCAAAACTGTCAAGATTTGTGCCATGTCTAAGAATACAAAATATAGTTAGTTAATCATGTCTCTTATGCACGTTGGCAAGGTCCCCGTAAACTTTCTCCCCGGTTGCTTCACGTTCTATGAGATGTATCATATTTTGTTCTTCTGATGCCCTTTGTGCTTCGCGCAACTGCATGATTGTATCTTGCACTTCCTGGAGCTATCTCTTTAGCCATGTCACGTTCCCTTCACGACCCTGCGATACTAACACCTCAAGGGTCTTTGTCACCAACTGTCATCTTAAGTCTCTATTTTCCGGGTAGAGTTCGACAATGGAGATTTGTGCATGTTTCAGCTGGTGAGTCATCTCTCGAACGTTAGTGCCAGTGGCATTTGTTCTCCTCGTTCCGCTCCCGCTACCCCGACTTGTGACTTCTATAGGCTCTAGCCAAATAGCGCACATAAGTAATTCCTCGGCAACCGATCTTGTGCATGGGTTGCTTGAGATTTGGGTTTCCCTGGTTTCCTTATTCTTCCTTGGCTTTCCCCTTCTCTGGGGTATCTACTATGGGGAGGCATGTCTTCCAATGTCCTTCCTCCCAACACAACTTCTTACACTTCGGCCTTCGCACAATGTGATATCATCATTTCCACGCGCAGGTAGGAACCTCCCTTTGAAACCTCGGGAATTCCCACTGTGAGTAAGAACGAATCACAGGCGCTTTAGGGCTCAATCCTGGTACTTCTTCTGCTTCGCGTGCCCCTTCTTACGTTTTGAGGGGTTCCCATGGTGCGACACATATCTGTCTTATGCGCGGGGAACTTGGAGAGGGCCTGAAGTGGAAAATTTGATCAATCTGGGCTCGCGAGATGAACTACCAACAATGCATAAGCTCAGTTGGTGAGTGGAATACATGAAGAACATCCAGAATTTATAACATAGAGGGAAGTGGGTGGAAACGTGTCAGGGAACACTGAATTCATGGCAACTAGATGTTTTGGAGAAAACTGAAGATTTTTTGTGGCACATTCGCGCGAGGAGTACGTTCTGGGGCATGTGAGATACAGTCGATAGGAGTTGCAGGGCATGTGTGATACGATCGTCGTGATTTTTCATTCCCCCATCCTTCATGATGAGCTGATGATGGTTGTTGCACTTGTTGATGCAACTTTTATTTAAACAACTTGCCTTGACCTGGGACACCTAATGACTTCCCTTATGACAGGACCTGACTCTTTTGGAACATAATCGTACTCTTAACACAATTTTGAATCTGACATCCTTTCCCGACTCCAAGGGCCAACCGACCACTAGCGTGACTTCAACTCTCATAATATTCTGTACCCTATTTTTCATGTTGTAGCACACAGACATAACCTGACTAAGACCCACCCTAACTAGAGAAAAATGACGGCGCTAATAGAAGTGGAGCCAACAATTTGAAAGTTGCAGAGATCCCGTGAGTGTCAATTAACTAGGTTTATCAAGCCTTACAGGTATGTACCAGTCTGGATTTTTCACGCTTACACTTTATACATGTATTTTACCAAGTGTTGTTGTATACACAGTCTCTAAAAGATTTTAATTTTGATTGCAGGAAGGATGCCTCCGAGTATTGAGCAAGAATGGCTCGGGAGCCTCATCGGGAGATTCAAGAAAAATGGGTCAAGTGCGGGAAGAGCTGGGTCAAAATCAACAAGGCAATGAAGGATATTGGATTCCACGATTTTGGTACGCCCGATGACTTCGCCGACTTGCGTGACATAGTCAAATCGCACACCGAGCAAGATTCATCCTGGGTCGAGGAACTTGCAAAGGTGACAGACACAGCGCCAATTTATAGAACATTTGATCAAAGCTCGGGCCATGTTGTAACAGTTAAGTGCAAGTATAGTCAAGTATCGGGCACATGCAGAGATAAGGGAGATTCACTCGGCTCCGGTGGAACAACATAGATTCCCATACACCACTACCTGCGAGGATCTATTCATCCAATGGTCAGAGTACGAGAAGAGTCACCCTCTTAAGTGATATCTTGAGATGACTCAGAGAAGACTCATAGGAGTGAACACCATGTGGTGAATTCTGTTTTGCTTATCTGCACTTTATTTTTTATTTTTAGTTAATTTTATGTTATAAATAAGAGCATCGATTGATTAGTAAAGGGTCGATGGTTGTTGCAAGAAACTCTCATTTTTTGTTTTGGTTAAGAACTATTTTGGAGATGCCTTTAATTGAGAAGTCCTTCTAGACCATAGACAAGTTTATGTTTTCATCAAATGCGTGTATGATTGGATGTGGAGAAGAAATATTTCCTATTCCATATCATGAATGGATGCAGTAACGAGTAAGAGCTATTAAATATATTGATAAGTTATCTGATGCAATGTTTTACAGTTCTTTATTTAATGATGAAAATGAATCTTTTTGTTATTGTGTGATTGATGATTAGAGTTGAGTGAATTATTTTACTTGTCATCGTTTATCACATGCATGTTTTCTTCTGATAAGTTGTATCTCAGTCAGTAATTGGAATATTCACATGGTTAACGTATTAGTACTAGGCCTGTTGTATATGACCATTGTCTGCACACTAGAGTAGAGGGTTATCCCAAGCTCAGCCTCTTCTCTAATAGTTTATTTTGTTCCCACTTTGTTACCTAGTTGGTTTATACCGGATTTATCTTATATCAGTCCTACCTAAGATAAAAACACAAAAAGAGAATGTCTGAACCGGAGGAGAAAGCCTTCACAAGAAAACATAAAGCCCATCGATTATTTCGGTCGGATTGCAAGATTTGGAGAACCATTCCACTATTAAATGTTGCAGAGTCTAATTGGGCCTTGGTGGCAGGTTTGGTTCCTGCTGTTGAGTTAAAGGGATTTAGGACCCATCAACAGAACCATCCTCTATACTATCACCCAGATGGCAGGGAGTGTGGCTCCCCACATGGGTTTTCAAAGCCACTTTCAGTATGCCATAGAGTGTATGGAGCCCCAAGTCTTCAATTGGTGCGAGGGTCTCTTGAAGAATATGAAGAAGCAACTGACAAAGTGTCAGAATGGTCAGTTGAAACAGTTTGGTTATGGATCCATTTTAGTATCATTCTTCCTGGAGAGGGTCCATGTCTTAGGTCTACAAGTGGAGTGGGGCATACCCGCTCCACAAGATCCACGGATGAAAAGATGGGTGGATTTGATGGCTCGTCACGATGGTGTGCCTATCGTCAAATATGACGAAGCTTTCGTCTAGTGGATGAGAGATCAACTAATCATGGTGGAGGACTATGCTTATGCCGAGAAGGACTTCCGTGGGGATCCTGACTTAGCTCCTCCTGAGGGATCTTAGTGGGGAGACATAGGTAAGAAGAAATTTTTCATTATATGATGTTTTTGATATTTTAATTATATAAAATGTTTTTGTCATTTATCCAAGACTAATCAAGTGCTCTCAACAATCCATATGTGGCGCCTTATCATCCTCTAGGATTATCTCCCATTCAGAGGCAAGGAGAGATAGGCGTTGTGGCGGGTCGAGGAGTGGCTGCCAAGGATCTCGGGGAGATCGAGTAGAACCTAGAGGGATTAACCATGAACATCCATGATATCACGGTGGATGAACTACCTCGGCACTACCAATGCCATACAATTGGTGTATCAACATATATTAGTCTACTGCTCCATAGAATGGCATGGACGGTCGTTTGTTACAACAAGCAACGTCCTTGATGCTTTTGCATATGAAGCCATGAGCTTCACTATTTTTATTTTTTGGTCTTTGGACAAACACTTTTTGTAACTTTTGACATATTAATATAAATTTCCTACCAGCTTACTTGTCTTTTGCAAATGTGTGTTTGGATTTATAAATGTCACAAACGTATGTCTAACACATAATTAGCCAATGCATCTATCAATGTGTTTAGACATATAGGAATATGTTGATACTCAATATAATCAAAATGTTTTTCCAAGAGGTGAATTCTTAAGTATACCTGTAACAATGTAGGACTTCAGATGGAATAAATGTTACTCAATTGCAACACTACTAACTGTGAATCAAGTCGTACAATAAGATGATGGATGCCAAATGAAATGGTGTCAGTTAATAACTCGATAACTGCATTGTATTCCACGATATTATTAATTGCACGACCAAGGAAAACATAGTGTAGACTGATCAACTCATACGTAGGTGCATAGATTGCCCACGCAACAGAGGCTAGGTTTTGAGTACTGCGACTAGCACCATCAGCAAAGCCGATATAGGGTAGCGAAGACACTGACATCTGGAAACCAAACACAATGCAGGGTAAGCAGCTAAAAGGTAGAACAAAAACAAAAAAAGCACACTAGAGTATGATACACTAAAAATACAAAGAACTCATGCAAAAATAGTTTAAGCATAGTACTTCTTCAAGTAAATACCATTTTTGGGTTCACTCTAAGGAATTCCATCATAATCTACCAGCTCATAAGACCCTTTCTCCAACACTTGTTTAACGATATAAGGGCCACACCATGTGGACTCGAATTTACTGACCCCTAATAAGTCACGATCATGTTCATAAAGAAGAACCAAATCACCCTCAGAAAAAACACATGGTTTGACAAGCTTTGACACCTTTCTTTTGAGTTTCAATGACTAAAGAAACATCACGGCGAGTCTCGTCTAATTGCATCAAATACAAGAGATGTTCCTCTTCAGTGGAGGTGTCAGGGAGAAGTTCGAAAACTAGTTTCAAAGATGGGATTTCACATTCAATCGACAAAATAACTTCGATACCATATACTAACTAGAAAGGTGTGAACCCTAAGGCAAATTTAACAAATGCCTGATAGGCCCATAATGCCGAGAAGAGCATCGTCTGCCAGCTTGACTTGTGAATTCCTACCATCCGTCGAAGCATAGTAGTAAGTACTTTGTTAATTGCTTCAACTTGGCCATTGGCCTGTGGATAGTAAGGTGTTGAGTTTTCATGTCAAAGACCCAACTTCTCGGTAAGTTCAAACATCATGAAATTGTGAAAATGACTACCATGGTCAGTGACGATGGCTTGAGGGACACCAAATCTAGTAAATATATGATTGAATATGAAAAACACTACAGTTTTCCCGGTATTATCAAATGTAGGCATCGCCTCGGCCCATTTAGTGAAATAATCCATGGCTACGATAATGTATCTATGCCCCCCGACCGAGTGAGGGTTACTTGTTATGAAGTCAATGCCCCATTTAGCGAATGGACCAACATAAACTACAGGGTAAAGAGGAGCAAGATGAGATTGGATCTTATTGTTATATGTTTGAAGAGAGTGGCATTTCTAAATGGCAGTAAGGCAATCCTTAAACACAAAGGCCAGAAGTAACCAGCTCATAAGATCTTTTGGGTAGTGGTATACCCAAACATATGACCTCCACATGCTCTGGAATGACAGTCATTCAAATCTTTCTCATATTCATCATAGATTAGACATCGTCGAAATATGGAATCAATACCACGACGATAAAGGGCATCACCAAGGATAATGTATTGATGAGATTGATACCAAATACGACGATGATATACACTAGAAATATCAGGTCGGAAAGTTTGGGTTTGGAGATAAATGATAATGTTTCCATACCATATGTTATCAGAACTGATCAGAAAGAGAGACTCATCGGGAAAGGAATCCTCTACCACAGTTTATGTCTCAATAGAGGGAAGGTCACACATCAACTCGACAAAAACCAAATATTTCTTTGACTTGGCTCGCTCAAACTCCAAATCAAACTCCTGGAGAATCATGATCCATTTGGAGTATTTTACCCCCAGCAATTGTCGAGTAAGGATGTGTTGCATAGGGTTGCAATCGAAAATGACTGTTGTTTTGCGCAATAAGATATAATGACAAAAACGTTGAACAACTTGAACAGCTGCCAAGGCCAGTTTCTCCACATGCATATATTTGGTTTCGGTGGTCATGAGAATCTAAATCAAATAGTAGATAACATGTTCATCATGTGAAACATCTTCTTGGAATAGAACCATAGTGATGGTAGAGTCCCAAGCAGCTAAGTATAAGAAATAATCCCGACTATAATCGAGAGGAAACAAGAGTGGTGTATGGGTTAAGGCAAGTTTCAAAGCTTCAAAGGCTTTGTTGGCAATGTTGTCCCATACAAAATCGTGACCCTTCTTAAGAAGTCGAGTAAAACCTTTTGTTAATTTAGCATAATTGGGGATGAATCAACGTAAAAAGTTTGCCTTCCCTTGCAAACTTTGGAGTTGGCGTAAGGTAGAAGGAGGAGGCAAATTAAGAATAGCTTCAACCATCAGAGGGTCCACCCTAATCCCATGTGTAGAAACAATAGAATTAAGAAGTCGTCTGGACTCCACACAAAAAACGCATTTATGTGGATTCAATCATATGCGATAATAGTGACAGCGTAGGAAAATGGCTCGTAAATGTGTCGGGTGATCTTGACAACCCATGGAATGCGCTAGTAAATCATCTAGATAAGGTTGTACAATGTGCTTAATATCATGAAAAGCGTAAGATATAGCACGTTGAAAAGTCGCACCAACATTCTTGAGACCAAAAGCAAGTTTTTGGCATGCGAAGCTTCCCCAAGGGCCAATAAAAGCAGTCTTATGTTGATACGCAGGTAAAATATTGATTTGATTATAATCAGAGAAACCATCCATCAAAGAGAATATTTCACTCCCAGCATAGTCGTCAATGATCTGGTCAACGAAAGTGGTTGGATAATTATTTTAGGACAAGCCTTGTTGATATCCCTATAATCTACACAAACATGGATCATGCCTTGTTTCTTTGTAACGGGAACAAGATTGGACACCCAATCAATCAAATCCACATGATAGACAAAACCGGCTTTAAAATGTTTTTCAACTTCGAGTTTAATAGCAATAGTTTTGCGTGGATGTACTGGGCGAAGTCTCTATCGAACGGGTTTAGCATTAGGGTAAGTCTTAGTTTCATGTACAACAATATATGGATCAATGCCAGGCATCTCTTCGTAACTCCGGGAAAAAACATCACGAAATTCTTGGAAAAGAGCCTTATAAATTTGGATCTCATCAACAGAACATGTGGCACCGATATGAACATTTTCAATGATTATGGGTTTAATCGAAATATATAGAGGGACGATAGGTGAAATATTTCCCAGGTTCCCTTCATACAAAACATCGTGTGTTGGTTCAGGAACAGGGTAAATAGTAACAACAACAGACAGATTTGAAATCCGTTGGTAACTCTCTAAAGTCTCGAGTTCTAGGAAGAGAATAGAACGACGATTCCCATCTTCCCATGGGGTATCTTCCATGGACATAACTATCATGATCATCTCATCGGTGTGAAATACCATGTGAAATGGATCTAGAGACCTGTTTAAGAGAGAAAGAGGAGAAGGAGTTGTTGATTGAATAGATTGATAATCCAATTCTACCGGACTTAAAGGCATTCGATCACCATAATAAAGACAATCATCAAAGCTAGGTACTATCCAGGGGTCATAAGACTCAGGGATTTCGCCAACAATGGTTGAGATCATGTTAATAAAAGTGACAAAATAAGTAGGAATATCGGTTGGTGTAATGGGGAACGTACCCATTAACGATGAATCCTTTAGAAGACCCACACTGACATTCTCATAACCGGGAGGTGTTTTAGTAATGAAATGTACGTTACTAGTACTTGAATCAGAATTAAAGAAGGTGAGTTGATCGATAGTTACAACTTTTCCATGGTGAGGGAAACATATCACACGGAAAAGAGTAGAAACAACGGCACACATAAAATCAATCCAACTACGACCAAATAAAAGGTTGTAATCGAGAGGTGCATCAAAGACCTCAACCTCAACAGTAACTACTTTGCCTTCTAACGTAATAAACAACGAAGGAAGAACACCATAAGGTTTAAACCCTGTACCATTAAAAGATTTTAGAGTAGTGTGTGACTCAGTAAGGGCAGGAGAGCCAATGGCTTTCCAACAAGTGACGGACATGATGCAAGTGGAGAAACTTTGAATGACTTCGAGAGCCGACATCGCAGAAGGTGCCTACGCAAGATCTTCTACATTACTGTAGTTTTGAGCATCATGTGTGTGAGGTTTAATGACGACTTACGAATAAATCCCTTAGGAGGAGGACATAGAACTGTATCTAAACTCATTCGTTCGAGATGAAGAGGACCGTTGGGAGGTGAAGTCGATGGAGGAGGTTGAACCAATGGAGGTGGTGAATCATCAAATTTCTCTTTCGAAGGAGAATAATCTTTGGCTTGAGTAGTGACTGCAACTTCGTTCTTCTTAGAGTCACCAGTACACATAAGTACATAAGATGTGGTAGAGGGAGAAGGTTGGTCATGAATGACCAATTGGGCCTGCTACTGAGAAGGAAAAGGTTGTGACAAAACGGTGGGTGTAGGAGGTGTTTCAGTCCCTTGCAGGAACTTAGTAACCTCAACACATCGTGGACAATCTTTTGTATAATGATCCTCACCACATATAATACAAGGATAACGAGGTTTTCTCTTGTCTTTATCATCAGCAGGCTGAGTCTTGGGTTTATCGGATTGTTGATTATTATTTTCGTCCTCCTTAGCCTTACCCTTCCCTTTCTTTTTATTTTGATTTTTACCAGTAGGCGTAGATTGAACCGAGTTAACCTCAAAAGTTTTACCAGGAGAAGGAGTTGGAGGAGGAGTATTTTGTACATTAGCTTTTGGAAGATTGGTTGTTGTCATTGATGTCAACCCTAGTCATGGGTTTTGGACCGCAAGATTGATAAAGGTATTTGGACATGAAGGACAATGCACATGCATATACAAC
>JASDQU010392000.1:0-10395 GCA_032191745.1 Picea mariana | reverse complement strand
TTCCATTCTAGTTGGGCCTCCACCACTTCAATCCTCCACCAAAGGAAGGCTCATATAAGAGAGAAAATAATTTTCTCCATCAAATAGAGAAGATCTTGGCGGTTGAAAAATGTGTTCAGAATTAAAAGGGCAAAGGGATGCAGACTCAATATGAAGTGAATAATTTCTACAGAGCAACTTTTCTCTCAAATTTGAATTCTTCTCCTTTTCTCCACAGCTTGGATAAGGCTCATTTATAGCCTTCAAATGGAATTGAAGGGCTGAATCAGAACATTTCTAGTATATGGAAGGTCAAGGATCATGGATCATGCAACGTGCCATGGAAACACAACACCATTTTTTAATTTTTAGCACAAAACCCAATGTATGTGGGTTGTAATGGTGAAACCCTCGTATATGCATGATGTATAGTTGTTAGGGTGCATATATGTGGAAAAATATGTTTTTTAGCTCTGGTAACTGCAAAAGGGGACTTCAAGTGTGCATAGAGAAATGGAAAAAGGCCTTTTGAGCAAGTTTGCATGGGGTGAGACAAATATTGCTATAACATCTCAGTGGCTCAAGAAGGCATTCACAAAACAACTGAACCTTGGCACTCGCCCCTTCACATGTATATCCTTGCCATATGATTTAAGAACACTTGAATTGGAGGATTTTAAGTTCCATAAACAATGAACCACTGAGTTTTCAAAGAATGAAAAAGAGATAATGAGAGGTTTTTTGGATACCTACCATCGAAATATTAACTTAGACTAAAAGATTCTTTTGTGGCCTCCTATGTTGATATGGCCATGGCCTCACCTAATGATTGATATGATTTTCAAAAAGAAAAAACATGGAAACCAAAAGATAATATGTGCACATGTATGGGGTGCTTACTTTGTATTTTGATTTATTTCCTATGTTTCTTAGATGAAAGGGGGATGAAAAAATGACTTACCTATCATGATTCACCAAGATCACTTGAGGGAGTGCGAGGTGAAAATCATAATAGCATGTGAGTAATAAATTTTCTTGGTCCCAAAAAATAAAGTAGCAACATATTGTTGAAATAACTCTAACTAAGAGTTCAAATTCCTAACTAGCCATCCACACCATATGCTAATCGAAATGATGGTTTTTTTTATCCTCCCTAATTAAACTATATGAGCTAATCAAACTTACAAGAATGGACTCGAAAGAAGGGGTCTCTATCTTGCAAAGTGCAAGAATTTAAGGACTAAACCCCCAGAAGGGCAGGGGGATGAGGGACACCCTTAACCTAGAAGAAAAGTAGATCAGTGCGAGTTTTATGAACAACTTGTGTGTTTATCAGTGCTAACAATGCAAAAATTGAATGGAGTTACAACATTAATGATGAACCTCAGCGTGGTTGTTTCTATGAAATTCGCGCAGAGCCTACAAAATGATATAAAACAAAGAATTTGGTGATTTTTGGAGCATTTAGGGCCTAAATGACCAAAGTGGACATCCAGAAAAACCAATAGGATGACCTACAAAACCATAGAGGCGAGAGAGAGGGTTCTAGCCAAATAAAAAGGGAGAATTCAATTTTATAACCCTAATGGAGTCTCCATATGTTTCGGACTGAATAGACCACGTGTGTGTGCAAACAACAATCCAAATGTCACCATAGGTTGTTAGTAACACAACATGTTAGTTCATATTTTAGCATACATAGTAAACAAGTGTAAACAAATTCATGAACAAGTGCATAAACAATAAGATACAAAGAGAAATTCAAAACATAAGGAATTATTACCAATTGGCTAGATCTTTGATTGAGAACACTGCAGAGGCAGTGAAAGTACAAATGGTCTCTCTTCTTCCTCCTTGGGAGGGATCTTGTCCTTCCCAGACATAAACTCTCTTCCTCTCTCTAGTAAGGGTGATGATATGAAGCAATGAACTGAGTTCTCGAGTGGCAAGATGCTCAGTTCTTATAATAGCTTAAGCTATGGAGTGATGGATGTAATTGGGAGTAAGTAATGGGTGCTCTGGTGCATAATTCAACAACATAACTTTACACCATTTTTCTATGTGTCTTTTGAATGCATAACCCGAAATTCATTAAATAACCTCTTCTCACTGTTTAATCTAACTTGTTTTATGTATGAATGGGGATAATATAAGTGGTGGAGTAATCCCCAAGTTAGGTTAAATTGAATTGCAAGGTCGGATCTGTGACCGGTGGGATGTGAGTGTAGGAAATGTCATGAATGCACCTGCCCCGTTTGAGAAATTGTGTCATCACCCAGATGGTGTGAACCTTGTGTTAGCACTGAAAGTTACACTTTGAATGCTAAAGTGAAATATCAATACCCATCAATAGGTTTATGATATAAGTCTTGAAAGGTGGTGTCAAATGGATAAAACTCAGCTCAACAATGTCAAAACACAGGAAATTCTATATGAAATGCATCATCAAAAGAGGTCTTGTTTAACTTAGGTAAGGGTTTTGAGGATTAGTGTTGATATAAGGAATACTTAGTAAGAAAATGAAGCGAGTATACCACTAGCATTAGGCTTTACCAGTAGACAAAGGAGAGAAAATCTTAAGATACAAGAGCTTCTTAAATCCAAGCTAAATTTTTTTTGAGAAATTTATAACAACATCAAAATCGAACATCCATTGTAATACAGCTACAAAAAATCATTTGAATCCTTCAATGATAGTAAAAATCAAAGTGAGAGAGAGAGATAAGATGGAAAGAAAAAAAAATGACTTCCATTAAAAAAAATTTCATCAAGTCTGATACATCAAACCAGAGTAGGCTCTGTTATATTAAAATCACCAAAAGAGTCTTTTACATCAACCATTCAAACCTCTAAAAAGTCTTATAATGCTTCTTTTATAGCCTAGATAGGGGATGATAGCATACAATGCGAATTCCTCCTCTGACATAGGATTCTTTCATCTTAAACTGAGGTAGTAACACCTGTACAAACTTGAAATTTCAAACTGCTACAAATAAGGCTAATGTTGGAAACTATCCTAACACGTTAATATTCCATAATGAGGTGTTCTTTGAGCACATTCCTTTCGCTTCCAGGTATCCTCCAGCTTTAAACTGACCTCCAAACAGTTGAACCATGCTCCCCTAGCCATCTAGTGATCGTTGATCCTCTTGAACCCATCAAAATAGGACTTTGCAGTGAATCCTGTAGTGTTGACTCTATCAGCCAGTTCGAAGAGGAGTTTGCAACGAAGTTTGCATTGTATGACTATGTAGACTAGTTAACAGCTCTAGGTGCTAAGAAATGTTCTGTAGTTTCCCAATTGATCCATTTTAAGACCCAAAACACCCAAAAACTTTCTCCAAAGTTAGGTATTCCTATAGAAGCTTTATAATATGATGTATCAGTGAAAAAATCAGTTATGAACAACATAATTCCTCATAAATCTTCAAAAATCCAGAAGCAATCATTTTCAAAACTAAGATTTCTTAAGTTATTTCATCCATTATTGTCTGATCCTGGAAATCCTCCTTGTGGAATCTTGGGACAACATATTCAAATTCCTTTGGGTTAGTTCTTCCTTAAAAGTTTGTAGCTCCAGTTTAAGTCTTCTGATGTGAGCTTGTAAATCCCTGGTCTGTCTATATAAATTCTTAAGCTGCCTATGCAGGGGTAGGAATATCTTTGCTGTAAACCTAGCTTTATCAATAGTGTCCAGATACATATCCATAATATCCTTCAACTTTTTTCTCTCAACCAAACCTTCTCCCTTCAATTCAACAATATCCTTTCTGGCTTCTCTAAGCTGTCTGATGAGCCTTTTAAAAGTAGGTTTTTCAAGGGGAGTGGTTATTTCTATGACTTCAATATGTTTTTCAACAACTTCAAATTTACCTTTACCCTTTGTCTTGATGGGAGATTGTGTTATGTCCTCTTTTTAAACACTTTCCTTATTGGTTGATGACCTGGTGAAGGGCCTCCTAGATTTAGTTTCAACTATAGTAGCTGGTGAGGGGAAGAGTAACCTCCTTCCTTTTGTTCTTGGGGCTCTATTTGATGGATTTTCTGTTAATTCTGGAGTTGGTTGGGGTGAAACTTCCCTTTGTGGAGAGTAATGATATCCCCCTTCTTCTTCTTGTTCCTTAGGAACCTCATCATTTTTAGAAATGTCTTTTCTCTTCCTCTTCCTACTTGTCTCTGTGTGAAAAGTTCTATCAACCTGAAGAGGACTCTGCATTTTAGATTGTGGAGTAGGAGAAACATTTAATTGCAAATGTGCAGAGGCAATGAACTGATCCCAATCAATGTTTTTCTTCTTCAACTCCTCCATCACAAGTATTTTAATCAACCCTGAGTGAAAAACACTCGTGTCCATAGCCTTGGACTTGGATTGGACCCTATCAACCATTTTCCCAATGCTTCTAGACAAATAGAAAGGGAGGTTCATGAGGTCTTTGCCTGTGAAGTGCAACAAAAGTCTAATATGGTACTGATAAATCATATGGAACCTTCCCTCACAGGTGAAATATCTCTGGATCACCCTTAGCATCTTGTCAAATCCTTCAACCATGTGGATCCTAGGCACTCCCTTTGATAGCTTATCTCCCTGACATTATGGTTTAAGGAATTCTTAAGAGAAGGTGGCATTTATATTCATGGAATTAAACCATCTATCACTGGTGTTTGTTATCTCAGTAGTTGTTGATATGGTTTCTTTAGATGCCTCAATTTCAAGAGTCCCGACCTTCTTTTTGGTTCCATCAAAATTCAAGGCAAATTCTCTAGATACCACGGGGTGTCCCCTCTACATCTTCTGACAAAAATTAAAGCATCCCACTCTTTGGAAGACCTCTCTGATCATAGGTTCAACAACAAACAACTGCATGTCATAGGCTTCATCCCTCACTATGACCCCACCCTTGTGAGCGTTCTTCTACTGTGGAGTATCCATTGATGTTATAGGAAGAAAAATAAGAAAACCATCTGAGTGATGCAAGAGGCAAAATAGAAAGACGGAGGTCTTAGGGTTTGGATGGATAATCTTTTTCAAAGATGGATTTTTTCTAGGGTTTTAATGTTCTTCAACCTATTTGAGCTCCTAGGATTATGAAAGGGAAACTTACAGTTAGGAAATGAAAGAAGAACATATAGGAAAAGTGGAGATGCAAGGAGAAAGAAACTGCAAAAGATTTAGTTTAACACTTCACCATCATTTTGCAAAATCATCATAACTTTATCAGCAAAGTTCATTTCAATTTCCAAAATAGATAGAATTTAGAATTGAAATTAGAATGAAAATATTAATGGTAACCAACTGGTAAAGGTTTTGAGGTAAGTGGATAATAGTGTTGATTTTATGTACATGGTTTATAGTACCAAATAGGGGATTTGTAGCAAAATTCACAGCATAAGTAGCATAATCCAATGAAGAGATAGGCACGGTGGCTTGACAACAAGGTTTGCTCAATCTTTAGTAAAGTAATATGAATGATCTATAGTTGGATGAGAATTGTGACAACAAAGGTAAGAGGGAGAGTTGGCAATGTGGACCATTAGTTCATAGCACCTAGGAGAAGAGATGATAAAAACATCCTTTATTGTCCTTCAACAAAGATTAAAATGATCATGGAGTACTTAGAGGTTGAGGCTTGAAAATTGATAGGATTGAGCTTCAATGAATCCACATGAAGCTGGTATAACCTCCAACTCACTCTTGCTATCCAGTTCGAAACATTTTTCGTAGCACTTGTCCGAAAACACATATTTTTGTAGCGTCAAGCTAGGAGCAATTTGAAATCCTGGGAAAACAATTAGAAAAGATTTAAATGATGAAATACCAGATTATTTCCTTAAAAACATGAGTATTGAAAACAAGGAGATAGGATGACAAAAATCATAAGTGAAATTATGTAGATGAGAGGAAATTGTACTTGAGATGCACTACGAAATGTCTGATGAGATGGAAACGTACAAAATGAAATTGATTTGACCTTATAACGGGTAGAGAGACAAAGTGGAGGGGTTTTAGTACATCGTGGAATTGGTGACATGTCAAGGTGGTGGTGGCATAAGGATGATGTCTTATATAATCTTGTCATGAAGATGGATATATATACCAAGGGTTTAGGCCAATATCAAACATAACTTTATTTGTGCTAAGACCTAAGAATACTATAAGGAAGAGGACAAAAGTAAAAGTTAAACAACACTAAGGATAAAAATAAAAAACCTAAGGCTGAATTGACCCAAACAATTCCATTTGGTAACACATTGCTTTTCCTAATCGCATTGATGCATTGTTAGTGCAAATCCTTTTATGTAAAGTCACGCTAA
Organism: Picea mariana; assembly: GCA_032191745.1. Taxonomy (NCBI): domain Eukaryota; kingdom Viridiplantae; phylum Streptophyta; class Pinopsida; order Pinales; family Pinaceae; genus Picea; species Picea mariana. The sequence goes on along the minus strand of JASDQU010392000.1, from coordinate 4,104 downwards.
TTACATTGATGGCGCAAATTATCCTTTGTGAAGTCACATTGATTTGTTGTAGTTTCCTTTTCTTAATTTCTTGATTTTTCTGAATGAGATTTATCAACACTTATGAGTATGAATTTTTAATGTATTGAACTAATGACTTCTATGGTAATTGCCTTTATTACTTAATGAACATTTTTCAAGTGATAACACACCCCTTCAAAGACTCTTCATATAAATGCATAGTATTACCCATGAAAAAGAAAGTGATGCACCCCTACCAAGACTCCTCACATCGAAGTAAAGGAAGTGAAGCACTTACTCCACCTTTTCTTTTAATGCTCTAGGTAGTACTAACTCAAAGGAGTCCCCAAAATTCCCAAGGTTTGTACATTGCATGATTTATTCCATAGTTCTATGATGAAAGGTCCATTGACCTCGAATTTGTAGGAAATCTTCATCAAAATGGGTGATAATTCCAATGAAATAATATGTGAATTCTTATTGTTGTTATTCATTAAAGTAGGTGATAATGTTGATGTGATAAAATGGGAATTCTTACTGTTTTTTCACTGTGGATATAGCATTGTGAACTGTCATGGGTCTAGCCATATACTATGGACCATAAAAGTAAAACTACATTTAAATATCTTAATGTTTTTGTATTGATTGTGAGAAAATTGTACCACCATGCCTACGAAGAACCAAAAATGTCCATATTCAGTCGGGTGGAAAACCAAAGCAATAGAAAGTCATTTTTGGTGATTTTTATTCGAAGTCAGTTTTAGCGTTGGTCATCGTGACTCTAATAGAGTGTGGAGGATGTTATTAGACTTCAAAGTGATGCGAGATAATTCACAATGACCCACCTTTGTTGGTGTTAGAATTAAAAGCGATCCAAGATAAATTACAATGGGATTAGGCTAACTCGGAAGCAATCTTCCCTCTCGAGTTACCTTTTCGGCAAGTCCTCTAGCAGTGCGGTTTTAAATTTTTGGCCAATCCTGAATTCTGGTCAATTTTCTAATCATTTGGGCTGGTTTAAAATGGGGAAAAACCCCTAAAGTAGGGTTCTGAAATGCATGGAACTTTGATCCATGCAAAACTCGGGCTATCCCTTAAAATCAGGTCGGATTCAGGCCCATTATTTTGCCTAAAAAGTGGGTCTGTTTGCTCCTGAGTTAGCCTAATGACCCAGCTTTGGTGATGGTCAGTGTGAATTTATTAGTGTCTAGAGGATGTCTTTAGACTTCCAAGTTATTCCATTAGGGTATCATGATCAAAATGAAAATATGGCAAGAATCTCTTCATGGTGTACTACTAGAAGTATGTCAAGTTTCCAATCCTTAATAAGTAAGCATCAAAATTTAATATTCACATTGCAATTAGGCATTACAATAATTAGGAGGTGACCCTATTTCAACCAATGGGTAAATGCATCACGCCCCTTGATTTAATGGACCAATCTCAATTGGTAATTTTTCTTATGTGAATATTTTTCCCATGACTATGACTATCTTAGACCATGACTATGAGTATCTTAGGACACTTTTATTGGGTTTCATTGATAAATGTCATTTATTGTGTGGTTATTTTTTCCAAGATGATGACTAACTTGAGACACTTTTAATGGCTTCACTGATAAATTCCATTGATCAATCACTTAGTTTGTGCCTTTAAAATTAGAGATAAATGAGATTGTTGTAGTCTAAACATTCTACATTTTGGCTCTATTTTAGGCATATTATTCATTTAATTTTGGCCGAAAACTGGTGAGAAATTGTTGGATCTACATGTTTGAGTGGTTAAGTCTATATAATCTGAGTTCCCTAGGGGTTTTTTTGGACACTGAATCCATTTATGCGTTCGAAAATGATATTTAAACAACATAAAATTGAAAAATTTCCCAAATTTATATCACAACATTCTGGTGAAAAATGCCAACACATCTAGAATGTTTAGACAAGGCCAAATAAGATCATCTTGATTATTTCTAGGTTCCACTAGATTTTATACTAAGGTTTACATCAAATATCACTATACAAAACAAATGGATCTGAAATATTCAATGCAGGTCAAAGACTAAGAAGTTCAAATGAGTAGATGATCCTAGAACATTTCTGAAAAAAAAAAACATTTATTAAGTAACATCAGGGTGAAATCACGGAGGTGGGTTACACTTTCGTGACAATCAGGTCTCTAAATTTCCGAAAAACATTTTTTCAGCTGAACTAATAATCTTTTTCGGCCGAAAGATATTGTTTTCGGCCGAAAAAAAAACGTCAAATAGTACATTGCAATAACCGCCCCCTCGATTTGCGTGTACAAATTTGGTCGGTCGGATATTTTCTTTCCGGAAATCCTGTTTCGGCCGAAAGATAGTTCGGCCGAAAATTTGTTCGACCGAACTATCTTTCAGCCAAAATATTGTTTATATACTAACCACACATCGATATTAAAACATTTTAGAAAATTTGTTGTTGTTTGTTGTCGTATGTTGGCGTTGTCGTGAGCTCATGTGTGAGGACGTTGCACATATGAGGTCGTCGGGAGGTCGTGAGCGTAGGGGTCGTCGAGAGGTCATGAGCGGAGGATTCATCATTGCGTTTGTGAGAGTGGACACAACAAACAACAGGTAAGTTTCTATACATTTAATCTCATATAGGTTTTAAAATATATGTTTTAAATGTAAATTTTTGTATTTTTGGACTGTGAGGGGGCCGCGGGTGGCCATCCCTGTGGCCAAGCCATGGGTGTACCCACGGCCAAATTCTCCAGAGTTGTGGTCGCCCCAAAATAGTGTCCAAAACCGTCTCAAAAACCATTGATGTGGCTTTAATTCGACTAGACTGTGTGGAAAAACCTTCTCTTGTCAATGTTGTAGTTTTCATTGACAGTCTCTGCTATATTTTAATGTTTAAAGGCTGGGCCACGGGTGGCCAGCCCTGTGTGGCCAAGTCGTGGGCATGCCCACAATTTGGCCATAGGGATGGCCACCCGTGGCCCAGCCTTTAAACATTAAAATATAGCAGAGACTGTCCATGAAAACTACAACATTGACAAGAGAAGGTTTTTCCACACAGTCTAGTGTGGAAAAACCTTCTCTTGTCAATGTTGTAGTTTTCATGGACATTCTTTGCTATATTTTAATGTTTAAAGGCTGGCCACCCAAGACCAAAATTTTATCGCTACAAATTAGAGTACAATCTCCAATTTTACCAGTTACACGATTCGCTAGATCTAGCCAAAGTCTCCAGAGTCGTAGTCACCCCAAAATAGTGTCCAAAACCGTCTCAAAAACCGTTTCTCTGGCTTAAATTCGACTTGACTAGTGTGGAAAAACCTTCTCCTGTCAATTTTGTAGTTTTCATGGACAGTCTCTGCTAGATTTTAATGTTTAAATGAATGTAGTTTTCATGAACACTCTCTGCTATATTTTAATGTTTAGTTAATATGTATATACATGTATAATTTTTTAAATATGATGTCTAAGATTAAGAATGTTGAAGTTTTCATGGACAGTCTTTGCTATATTTTAATGTTTAATGGCATGCAGTATTCATGAACACACTCTTCTATATTTTAATGTTTAGTTAATATGTATATACATGTATAATTTTTTAAATATGATGTCTAAGATTAAGATAAATATGGAGACAGATCATTTCCATTTTCATATAGGTTGTGATAGTTTATGTTACCTGAATAATATTAAAGTAAGAAAACAATCTACCAGTGAAATCTTATGATCCAGGTATATTGATTATTTTAATAAAATTTCTATAATAGAAAAAGGAAGGACTAAAAAGTAAAATTAAATGGAAAAATATCATTTTTTTTGTCAATATGATCGGTCAACCTGTTATCAATATGCCTTATTTTGAATTTACATGTCATAAATCAACATAATGCTAACATGCTAGAATAAGAATAAGATCATATGATAAAGGGTTTGTATTTTAATTCATAGATTTTTTAATAAAAACAATGTTTGAAATCTCTTAACTTTCTTCTAAGGTGTTCTCATAAGGCTTCCAAAACTAGATCATCATATAAAATTATTTTTTGTAAGATGTTGTGAAGTGTAGTCTTTTTAGTTTCTAACTTCACAATTGAATTTATCTACAT
>JASDQU010391999.1:0-10969 GCA_032191745.1 Picea mariana | reverse complement strand
ACGGTATATCTCACAGTGATAGTGTGACAGTGGTTCCATCATTCTACTTCTACTTCAGGGTGGCAGGATGGGGCAAGGATAGGTGGTTGTAGCCACCTTTCGGTTGTAGCCGGAGAACATTGGGGGTTTTAGCCTCCTTCTGGTTTTAGCCAAAGATTTGGAGAGTTGGAGCTTCCCTCAGGTTGTAGCCTGAGAAACTAGGGGGTTGGAGCCTCCTTCCAGTTGTAGCTGGAAAACAAAGGAAGTTGGTGCTTCCAATGAATGTAATTCTTCAAGACATATAAGAAAAAACATTCCGTGGTTTTCTCGCGATTTGGGCTTCCATGTAAAACACTGGTGTACTGTGTATGTGTGTTATTGTTTATTTATTACTGCTCATTATTGGATATTAATTCTACATTGATATAACATTTGAAGAAAAAGGATTATAAATACGTTATTACTGATTCACCCCCCCTCTCAGTAATCCAACAACCATTTCATCTATTCCACGGGGTCGAGGGCGCTCTTCCTATCGAGTGCGAAATTCCCACCTTACACTTCGTAATTGAGCTATTACTTGATACTACTCCAATGGAGCGGTGTTTGATGAACTTAGAGTCCCTGGATGAAGATCGTCGATCTTCATTACAGAATAATCAGGCAGCCAAAAAATGGTCAAAAGCCACCTTTGATCGCCATGTCAACCTTCGCTCATTTCTTGAAGGTGACCTCATCCTTGCTTATAATATCGCTCACGATACCTTCGGTCATGGTAAATTTGAGTCACTGTGGCATGGCCCTTACATTATCCAACATTGTCTCACCAAAGGCGCATACACCCTGGCTTCCACCGAGGGCCTCTCTCTCAAAGAACCCGTGAATGGGTTGTACTTAAATAAATTTTACGCTTGATAATAGCCATTCTACACTAGGTTATTTTCTTTTATAGTGTTTTTAATATTTTTTTTCCCACACCTCACGTCTACACTATCATTTGTGTTATTGACAAATGCCTCCTCCATCGGCCTACCACATCGGTTACGTCGACGACGCCAGCTGTTGGACACAAAATCTCGCTTCAGCTGCCTCGACCCTCCATTCCCCCTCACATGATTTGCTCCACTCCAGCAGCATATGTTTGGGCTCCACAACCAACAACCAAGATGAGTACACTACCATCATTAGTCTCCTCGTTGATGCCAACCATCATCGTATTCGTCACCTTAGCATCCTACTTGACTCTCAACTGGTCGTCCTCCAGATCAACAATGTGTACTGTGTCCGCGATCCTTGCCTCTTTTTCAAATACCTACAAGTTCAAATTTTATCTCGACATTTTGATTTCATTACATTTACACATATTCCAAGACAATTTAATCAAATTACAGATAACCTGGCTAACATTGTACTAGATTGGTATATATCACATCAAGACACCTTTACACACACATAAACCATCATAAGTATGTCACAGCATATATATTAGACATCATAAACAACATTAAAAACTTCTCACACACATGTGAACATCACACAGACCCCAAAATGTATATCCATATATATCTATATATCAGTCAAATGTGCCATCAAAATGTTTACACAAAAATAAAGTACATCCTGTAAAAAATCAGTAGGCCATTGAACCACCTCAGTACAAAACTGGTGTCACCACACCAAATGGGATCACTAGCCTATATAAATACAAAAATACACACAGAGACACTCATGGTGTCTCTAGAGCACCACCACCTGGCCCTCCCTTAGGAGGTGGTGCCCCACCCGCTATCGGTCCCTCCAGCCCTGGAGGTAACTGCCCAGTCATCGTATCACCTGCTACTGCTTCTCGTCGAACCATGGTCCACCACATCAATGGAACCCCCACACACTACTCTAGGATGCCCTTGTCTTAGATACATGACCACATGCCCTCAGGCACACCTTGTAGCACTGCCTCCAAGCAGTGACAAATATCCTCAAAATCTCCCCCGGCCTTGGCCGAAGGAGCAAGTGATGGCCCTGCACCAGGGTCATCAAAACGATGTCTCCTAGATGCTCTCTCATCGCCAACTGGTATCGCCTCAACATCCTCGCATCGTCGTCTCTCTCCTATCGGCGACTCTCCCCGCGGAGACCTCACCGGCCCCTGATGAGACAACACTCTAATCCACTCAACCTCACACCTACGAGGTCCCACATCCACACATACAAACAAACAAAGGATAGCATCAACATCCATCTATACATAATACACATGCTATACCATCTAAATATCAAAACATAAAAAAATCACATCATACCTCAGTGGTCGAACACCTCTTCTGGCGGTAACACCATCTTCGGATCTCCCCAGAAGTCCACCCCACAGTACGGATACTGCAATATAATCTGTGGCATCTGTCGCCACACCTGTGCAACCTCGGCCGTGAAAAAATGGCCATCCTCCCCACCACCGTGATGAATCAAAATCTTAGACCACTGCATAAGTCATGTCTCTTTCACACCAAGTGCACCCAATAACACTCTAGGGTGCAACATCGACACCCTCTCCAAAAACCATGCAACCAAGATGGACCCAAAAGAGAACTCCCCTGAGTCCACAACCCGACACCTGTCAAGTTGCCTTACCATCTTAGCATGAAGCATCAAGCCCCAGGCAAAATTCTCTTCTGCCAGCGCCCTCCCCATAATCCTCAGCTGAATACCACTGATCCGCTGAGTCGTGAGGGACTCATATACCCTCACAACCATCATTGCTACACAATGATAAACTAAGGCATCCATAGCCCCGATAATCACCACAGAGCCCGACATAAAATCATCCCTCGTACAATACCTCTGGCCTAAGGTATCCAACTGCACATCCCCAGGTAATATGGGCTCCGCTGGTAAGGGCGTTCCCCGAAAAGGGAGCCCAGTCAAAAAATATACATCCTCTAACGTAGTGAAGGCCAGTTGCTCACCCTGTACCATAAAACAATGAAGATTAGGACTCCACATCCAGATCAAGAACTGCAGGAGGTGCTCCTGGGCCCGTATCAAGGGGCACTCAAATAACTTTAGTAGCCCACAAGCTGCCAAAGTGTCACGAACCGTTGGCTCCTCAATGGCCACAACCTCCCTGAGATGTGACCAATCCCTCTCTCTTCAGTGAACCGACATCATCCAAAAGATCACCTGTAACCACATAATCCAGTTCTCAATCAACCATATCAAGCATAAACACATTAGCATCTCAAAAAAAGATAAATTTTGCACCTGTCAGCTTTGCATCCAAGACGCGGTTGTTTAACCCCACAGGTGAAGAACACATGCGTGCCTGTTAACCCCATAGGTGTGCACACATGCATGCATATTCATCCCACAGGAGCACACACATGTGCACCTGATCATCCCACAGGCGCACACATATGTGCGCCTGTCAGCCATACAGAGGTGCCTTCATGCGCCCCTGTCACATATACAGGAGCGCATCATAGCGCGCCTGTTCACTACACAGTTGTGCACTCATGCACAACTATTTAGCTTATAGGCACGCATGATGCATGCTTGTTTTCTCCAATAGGGCACCCCCACACGTGGATATCTGCAAAACAGGCGCACACCCATGCATGTATATTTTTAGATCACCCGCGCACTAGGGGGCCAACACCCACAAAACCTCCTGTACGGCCCTCCGTACAGGCCCTGCCCAAAAATAGAAACCCTAATTCTATGCAGGAAAATAAGGCAACTAACTTGAAGCTCATTAGTCTTGGATCGATTGCCTCGTTCTTCCAGAATCTCCAAATATCCTCTGAATATCTCTCATCCAATTACTCTGACAGCAGGTACAAATGAGGTGGCAATGTGTGCCCTACAGCTATATATAGTCTGTTTTTCCAAACTTCCATACTCCATTCCAAGAGCTCTGGACGTCTATTTTTCGAGCCGTCTTCAGCCACGAGATCAACACCTTGTCCTCTACATCAAGACAGTCCCTAGGAAATTTTTCATCCTTATCCCTCGGGGAGCCTTTTTTTTCTGTACCCCATCCAGGTACGCATGCTCATGTTCAAAGTTATCAAATAAATGATTATATGTTCAGTTATCTTCAGATATTGTTCACATCAGGTATTTGGTTGTCATGTGTGTAGGTACTTGGTCATCACACACCAGCGTGATGCCTTCAGGTATATAATCAACACTGGCATGTAATCATTCCCTCTGAATCTCNAACAATGCAGATTAGGACTCCACATCCAGATCAAGAACTGCAGGAGGTGCTCCTGGGCCCGTATCAAGGGGCACTCAAATAACTTTAGTAGCCCACAAGCTGTCAAAGTGTCACGAACCATTGACTCCTCAATGGCCACAGCCTCCCTGAGTTGTGACCAATCCCTCTCTCTTCAGTGAACCGACATCATCCAAAAGATCACCTGTAACCACATAATCCAGTTCTCAATCAACCATCTCAAACATAAACACATTAGCATCTCCAAAAAAGATAAATTTTGCACCTGTCAGCTTTGCACCCAAGACGCAGTTGTTTAACCTCACAGGTGCACACACATGCGTGCCTGTTAACCCCATAGGTGTGCACACATGCATGCATATTCATCCCACAGGAGCACACACATGTGCACCTGATCATCCCATAGGCGCACACATATGTGCGCCTGTCAGCCATACAGAGGTGCCTTCATGCGCCCCTGTCACATATACAGGAGCACATCATAGCGCGCCTATTCACTACACAGTTGCACACTCATGAACAACTATTTAGCTTATAGGAACGCATGATGCATGCCTGTTTTCTCCAATAGGGCACCCCCACACATGGATATCTGCAAAATAGGCACACACCCATGCATGTATATTTTCAGATCACCCGCGCACCAGGGGGCCAACACCCACAAAACCTCCTGTACGGCCCTCCGTACAGGCCCTGCCCAAGAATAAAAACCCTAATTCTATGCAGGACAATAAGGCAACTAACTTGAAGCTCGTCAGTCCTGAATTGATTGCCTCGTTCTTCCAGAATCTTCAAATATCCTCTGAATATCTCTCATCCAATTACTCTGACAGCAGGTACAAATGAGGTGGCAATGTGTGCCCTACAGCTATATATAGTCCTTTTTTCCAAACTTCCATACTCCATTCCAAGAGCTCCGGACGTCTATTTTTCGAGCCGTCTTCAACCACGAGATCAACACCTTGTCCTCTACATCAAGACAGTCCCTAGGAAATTTTTCATCCTTATCCCTCGGGGAGCCTTTTTTTTCTGTACCCCATCCAGGTACGCATGCTCATGTTCAAAGTTATCAAATAAATGATTATATGTTCAGTTATCTTCAGATATTGTTCACATCAAGTATTTGGTTGTCATGTATGCAGGTACTTGGTCATCACACACCAGCATGATGCCTTCAGGTATATAATCAACACTGGCATGTAATCATTCCCTCTGAATCTCAATTGCATCTCCAGTCACACCCGCTGAAATTTTCCTTTAGGGCCCCTATATCCGGCTCTGCAGTACTGTCACCTCCACTGCATTTCGAGTACTGTCACTCGGTAGCATTCTCCCCCACATGAGTTGTCCCATTCATATCCCCCTTTGGCACTTTGACACTCATGTTTTTTTCAACCTTTAGGGATGGGAGTCCCGATAGTCTTACATCATGTTGCGAATCAGCCACATACTCCTTCTCCTCATTTTGCTAGCCTACCCAATGGAATCCTAGGGAACTTCCTCGCATTTTTATTTTAACTGCACTCCCGCAGCCCCATTTACCATCCATTTCATCCACCAATGGTTTTCCCATCTTTAGACTACCCTCCATACATTGCCCTAATACAGAAACCCGCCTATGGGGCCCCAACCCTCCCCTTGTTTTTTTTACCAACTTGCGCCATCCTCAAGCCAAGCCATCTTACACTGGGGCACCCATTTCTTTATCTGCATTATTATCACCCCCACTGATTTTTTAATTCTTTTTGTAATTAAGCCATTGTTTCCAGCATTTTACATAGTTTTTTGTCGTCACCTTTGGCGACCTTCTTGGAAAATGCAACCCATGTCGCCCTTGGTTGGGGAATTCCTTATCACCTACTCCTATTGACATCGTCCATAAACCCCGAGTATCCCACAGGCCACCTACCTCTGCTCTCATAGTTTATTCACTTTGTCCCACCTCTGGCACAACTTATCCCACGTCTCGTTGTCCCCCTGACACTCGACCTTGTTGAACGGTTGCAACCACTTATACTTCACATCTATCCCCAACCAAGGGCAGTCTTGAGTCTCCATGCTTATTGACTTCATCCATGTACCTCCTCAGTTCCCGACCTCACCTAGTCGATTTCACGAAGCCCTTTACTTCTTAGCGTCACGTCTCCCTTTTTGTCAACATTAGCACAGTTTCCATAAGGGTGATAGTATATTGACTCTCATTACCTTTACAATGAGGAGTCTCGGACGACACAGGGAGAACCATCATTGCTCTCTGCTGTCGTTGACCCCCATAACATTCGACTTCAACACTTTCTCATGTTATGGTGGGTCTTACTTTGTGACCATTGCAGGTGTTTTTTATATTTTCCAAAGACCTCTAAACTTTATTGGGCTATCAATGCCCATAGAATCTGTGATGCTTCTTACAGGTGTCATTGCCTACTGTTAAGAGTATGTTCCTCATCAAAATTGTCCTCTACCTTTATCAAAACCTCCCCTAAGGGCACTGCAGTTGTCTGCATCAACACACAGTTTTAGTTACTATACAAAACCCCTTTTTTGAGTTACATGACACAAGCATGGGGCATGCCCACCTCGTTTGTACACAATGTATTTTACACACCTTGCAAAAGGTTGGGTCCTACAGGTTCCCTTCTCCTTCCAACGGGTTAGTCTTGATACTCTCACTATCTCTCTTTCTTACAAAGGTACTCTCAGTAGAAGAAACATTGATGAATTTTGGCTATCCGTATGCTCCTAACCTCATCCATCAGGGGGCATCTGTTATCACTGAAATTTCATCCGCAAATGGTTACAGGAATCCAGCATCTTCAAACAGCTATGAGTCCACCCATGGACCAAAATTACCAAAAAATCATTTCCAAAAGGTCCAAAACTATACAACCAATTATAAAATCAAGATGTGTTATGACTCCACAGGGCGTGCACGCACACGTGCCATCCAGAAACGCAGGAAAAGTGCACATGTGCATGATGCACGACTATGGAAACTAAAAGCACTGCACACCTGAGAACGACGCATTTATGAGGTTGGTCGGCCTTCCACCCACTTTTGGTTCATCTTCCAAGTCGATTTGACATCCAAAACTTGGTTGGATATGGCTGAGTGGTTGGTCAAAGACCTATAGGTTCCCTAAACAACCCCTTTTCACACTAAAAGCTGGTTGCACAATACCTCAAAGTGGTGCTATAAAACAAGTCCATGGGTGCACTACATTTTCAAGGAATTCATTTGCAAGGTTATGCTGCTGCTATTCTCTTGGGGAATCCTCTTTTCTCATCAAGAGCATACTAGCACCATTCCATTTGGGAAATCCACCTCACCTTTTGAGTGCGTTAGATTGGGATTCTTTCACCATTTCTTTCAAGTTTTCAAAGTTGTAAGAAGATCTTAATATTGGGGGTTCAAGATCCCTCCCTTAGAGGAAGAAGGGACCCAAAGTCCCCTTTCTTCTCTATAACGTTCCCAACCATCAACCCCATGGTCGGGCCAACATTACTACACGGAAAAACACTACTGTAACATATTATGCATTCTTATGAAATACAATTGTTGAATTAAAGTTAAACATAGCATAAGCACACTAATACCATTAGCATACATAATCCATGGCATTAGCAATAATTCATGAATACAACGGAACACATGTAAACATTGCTAGAATCACAGACATGCATATTTAATTGAAATTATACGCATGTATATACTTATCTTTTGGACATGATGTAATTCACCAACTGCGTGTAGACCTCCCATGAACCTCCCAGCCTTAGACCATGCTACTCATCACTCTCAGGAGTAGGTCACCCCTGAGCTGGGACTAAGCTCCATCGGGTAGGGATTCCTAGGCTAGGAAAGGAATACAGGAAGACACACAGTCACAGGAGAAGATTCTCTCCCAGGAGCCACTTATGCCCACTGCCCATAGACTCTCATTCTCCACATGTTTGTCCCACCTCAGGAGTATACACCTTCACTGTCACCAAGACAGTCCATCGGTTTCTAACCTCCCTTCCCTTGGGCTTCAGCAACATACCGGACCAGAAGTCTCTGAGCTCTGTGGCAACTACAGGACTCCTTTCAGGAGTTCTCACTTCCTCCATGCACTCTCTCACCTGGAGAGAGTCACTCACAGATTGGGTAACCTGCCTCTTCAACAACAATCACCTCCCTCACATTGTCCAGCAAGCCACACGCAGTCCAGCACTGCATGGCCACAACAATCAATTGGGAAAATGGGTATGGACACTCGAAACAGAAATGATCAACGCTAAATCATAGTGTGGCTCTGCGATTACATGATGCGTTAAGCTTTCTGGCAAGCAACACAGGATGCACGGCTCAACAATTACGTAACATCCATTTCTCTCAACCAGCAATAAGGAACAGACTCACCTCTCTGGTTTCAGAGATGCGTAACATGTACAGAGGTTCAATCATAGAGGCCAAACGTATATAGATGGAAGATGGAAAAATTGGAAGGTCGAACCCCGGATTCAGGTGATGGTTGGAGGAATTCCCACCCAACTCCTACACAACAGTCAACGAAATCGAAAGAGAACCACCAACATGATTCATTTCCTGGGTTAAATCGCATGCACCTGGGTCGACACATGTCACCTATGAAGCTACATGCATCCCTCCCCGGGAACTTAGGACAAAACATAGATTTCACATGGCGTTTGGAATAATATTAAAATATTATTCCCAAGAACTTAAGTCCCTAGGCTCCACACTTAGCCTCTCTTTCCAACCTTCCACCCCCCAATCCCTTACCCAGGTTTTTTTGAAGCTAAGTCCCCCATCACTCATTCATCGTGGTTGGTCCACATGCAGATATGTTTTGTATTAATACTGTGCATAATTACATGCACAAAAATCAGGTTCCTGGCCTTCAACACTTAGGCTCCCTGGCCTAATAACACATAAGCCCACTAGCTTATATAACTTGGCTCACCAGCCTTATAAACTTGAATTACAGTTCATAAACAATATTTATACTTCATGGACATGATTTACAACAGTGCTCGGCCTTGGAGACATTAAAATCCCCTCCCCTTATTTTTGCACTGTCCTCAGTGCAACTTTACACTGCATCTGCAATCTTTTCAAAATTTTCAAAAAGATGCAGGTACTCTGCCCACATAACATCTTCATGCTCCCATGTCACATCCTCAGGACCGTACCAGGTCCACTGGACCTTTACAAGCCCCATGGCTCGATTCCGGAGCTATTTGTTTTTCCTGTCCAATATGCGCACAGGATGCACTTGCAGGACACCTTCTTACTCCACTTGGATCACATTCCAATCAATTACATGATTAGCATCAGGCATATACTTTTTAAGAAATGAAACATGAAATACATTATGTATAGTCGTGGATGCAAGTAATGCAAGCATATATGCAACTGGCCCAATCCTTTCTAGTATTTCAAATGGCCCACAAAATCTGGCTGCCAACTTGGCGCAACTTCCCACCTTCAGGGAACTCCTATTAGCTTTCACTTTCAGGAAAACATGATCACCCACTTTGAACTCTCTGTGGGTTCTGTTCTTATCAGCATAACTTTTTTTCCTGTCTTGGGCAACTTTCAAATTCTGCTTAATTTTTATCATTTGGTCCTCCATCTCCTTGAGCAACTCTCGCCCAACTACTGTTCTATCAGCTGGATTATCCTAGCTCACTGGAGTATTGCACTTTCTTCCATAAAGTGCTTCAAATGGGCTCATCTTCAACCATGCATGATACCCATTGTTGTAGGCAAATTCTACCAAGTGTAGGTAGTCTTCCCATCTTGATGGTTTGTCCATCACATACATTCTCAGTATGTCTTATATTACTCTATTCACCCTCTCTGTCTGTCCATCAGACTCAGGATGATAAGTTGTACTAAAGTTTAGATTCGTTCCGAATCCTTTGAACAATCCTTTCTAGAAATTCGAGGTGAATTTCAGGTCTTTGTCGGACACAATCGTTTTAGGAATTCCATGCAATCATGCCACTTCCTTTATGAAAATATCAACAACATGATCTGCTGCATTGTGAGTAGTTTTCAGTGGAATAAAATGGGCAGCTTTTGTAAGCTTGTCCACCACCACCATTATTGAATCATGCAACTTACCTGTCTGGGGAAATCCCGTAATAAAATCCATTGTTGCTACTTCCCACTTCCACTCAAGAATGGGTGCCTATGCTCAGCTTTAACTTTCTGGCACTCCATACATCTAGCGATGTATTCAACGATCTCTTTCTTCATACCCAACCAAAAGTAATGGCTCTTGACCATTGCTACTATTTTCTGATATCCAGGGTGCCGTACATAAGGCACATTATGCATCTCTTGCAAAATCATCTGTTTCAAGCACTGGACATTGGGTACAAAAATTATGTTCTTTTACAATAGTATTCCATCTGTTTCCAATTTATAAATTTCCATCTTTTGTGGCATCTTACCCTGCTGTAGCTTGGCTACCAATACTCTGTACTGCAGATATGCATTTGCAACCTCTAGACTTATGATTTTAATATCAGTCCGATACATGCTAATGGCTGTAGCATGTAATTCATGCACCCTCCTGCTGAGTGCATCAGCCACTTTATTCTCCTTTCCTTTGATATGCTTGATCTCAAAGTCGTACTCACACAGAAATTCTAGCCACCTAATTTGTCTAGCGTTTAAGGTTGGCTGATCAAACAAATATTTCAGACCATTATGGTCTGTTCTGAGTTCAAACCTCCTTCCCATGAAGT
>JASDQU010391998.1:0-10969 GCA_032191745.1 Picea mariana | reverse complement strand
CCTCTAGCTCTATTTGGAGTTTTAGGTCTCTTTCTTCACTCCTTTTTTCTAATGTTTCTAACTCTATTTGGATTTTGGCATCTCTCTCTTCTCTTTTTCTTTCTGCTGATTCCATATAATCGTAAAGGAT
Organism: Picea mariana; assembly: GCA_032191745.1. Lineage (NCBI taxonomy): Eukaryota > Viridiplantae > Streptophyta > Pinopsida > Pinales > Pinaceae > Picea > Picea mariana. The sequence continues at coordinate 10,839 of JASDQU010391998.1, read as the reverse complement.
CTCTAGGGTGATTTTGGGGGCCCTCCCCTTGTTAGGATGAGTTTTTGGAATAGGTGGTGGAGTGCCCATATTGAAAAGAAGAGAAAAAAGATGTAATAATTATTATTATGAATTGACTTTATCTTTCAAATCAACTTTTACTTCTAAGACTTAAAATAAAAAAATATATTTAAATCTCTTTACGTAAAATTAAAATTGAATCAAAGTAAAAAGTGACTCACCTCATTTTAGATGTCCAAATGCTCAACCCTTTGAAGAAGCCAAAAATAATTTCTGAAAACGACATAGAAGTCCAGAGAAACTACAAAGATTATTCCGTGTTAAAAAGGTAAAAACTACAAGATTATTCCCGTTCAAAACCCTAGATATATAATCTTAGAAATAAAACATCTCCTAAAAAAACAAAAAAACAAAGAAGTATTATTCCAGTTCAAAACCCTAGATATATAATCTTAGAAAATAAAATATCTCAAAAAAAAATAAAAAAAAGAAGGTATTATTGGTGTTGAAAACCCTAGATATATAATCTTAGAAATAAAATATCTACTTAAAAAAAAACAAAAAAAAATAAAAATAGAAGTATTATTCCAGTTCAAAACCGCAGAGAACTAGTATGCCTGTTCCAAACCGCGGAGAAATATTAATTTCAAAACCGTAGAGAAGTAGTATTCCCGTTCAAAACCGCGGAGAAATATTATTTCCGTTCAAAACCGCAGAGAAATATTATTCCCGTTCAAAACCACAGAGAAATATTATTTCCATTCAAAACCACGGAGAAATATGTGTGTGTGTGTGTGTGTGTGTGTGTGTGTGTTTGGCCATAAATTTAATTTTTTACCTTTTTCTTAATTTTTCCTCATTTTCTCTTAGTTATTATATATATTATTATTATTATTATTTTCTCTATTTAGTTTTTAAAGTTTTTCTTTATTCTTTTTTTTTTTAATATAAATTTGCTTTTGAATTTTTTTTTAATTAATTTCAATTGTTTTCTTTTTCATTGTTTTTTTAGTTTTTAATTTATCAAAAAAAAATTAAACTATATTTTTTTGCTAAATATTCAAAAATAGTATTATTTAACTACAATTATTTTCTATGTATTGAAGTAAAGGTAAAAAATGTGTTAACAATGAAGTTTTCCACTATATTTCAAAAGTATGGAACATAGACACAAATATATGAAAAATCGTAATTTCAAAAAAGTAACTAGTAAAAAGTATTTTTAAGATTGAAACAAGCATGGAAAAATGACTAAAATCATCGTTGAATAAAAAAAAATAGAAAATTTTGAAAATAGATGAAAAACAAGTATTTAAAAAAATAATGTGGAATCATTGTAGATTAAAATTTTTAAAATATTGTAAAACCACCTAAAAAGGGAGGGGGGTTTGATACCGGTAGGAATATTTTTAAAAAGAGGGTAAAAAATGTGACCCCCCAATAAACGAGCACTCTGTAGAGTTCTCGTTAAGTTGATAACTATGTTCATTGACTTCTCCATTGATTTTTTGCCAACTGATGCCCCAACATCCAAAACACCTTACATAATGGGCACACCAAAAATGAAAGAGTTGTAGATGGAGCTCGAAGAGATGTTAAAGAAGGGGTATATAAACCCAAGTGTGTCACCTTGGGGATTCCTGATTCATTTTGTGACGAAGAATGATAGAACCTTATGGTTTTGTATTGATTTCAAAAAACTAAATAAGGTCACCATAAAGAAAAAATACCCTTTGCCAAGGATTGATGATTTAGTCGATCAACTAAAAGGTGAAAGAATATTTTCCAATATTGAGTTGAGATCAGGTTATCATCAAGTGAGGTTAAAATAAGAATATATCATCAAGATATCGTTCAAAACTATATATGGGCATTATGAATGTATGGTAGTACCATTTGGGGTATCAAATGCCCCAATTATTTTCATGTGCCTGATGAATAGAGTGCTCAGGGAATACCTGAAAAAGTTTGTGATTGTGTTCTTTGAAGATATACTCATCTACTCTAAGTCAGAAGAGGAACATGAACAACATTTAAGAATGGTGCTAAAATTCTTGAGAGAGCATAAGTTGTCTACCAATCTAAGTAAGAGCATCTTCTATCAAAAGAAGATTCATTAATTGGGCCATACTAGATGTAACATCCCTCCAAATTAAATATTTGAGTAAATTTATGTGGTTGTGATTATTGAATAATGACATTGGAAAAAAATTGGATTAACATTTTTTTATCACCATAAGTAATTGATGGTGAAAAACATTTATGTAAATATTATTCTTAAATATTATTTTATTTAAAATTAGTTGAGATAAATTGATGAGAGAACACAACTATGATAAGAGAAATACTTTAATCCATGGTAAAAGTGAAAAGAGGATAGAAACCACTAGGGTAAAAGTGATTATTGTCCATTAGGACAAGTGTAAACCTACCCCCAAGAATGTGGGAGGTTAGTAAACAAGCTAGAAAATAGTTAGGCGAAGACTCCCAAGAGTTAGGGAGAATGCTAATTGGAAAAATAAAGAAAATATGTAGGAAGTATATTATTCTCAGCTTATTAAAAAAAGGGAGAGAAAAAAAACAAGTATGGTGTAAACAGGACGATGTTGAGTACTTGTGTAGAGTTAGATCTTGGTGGTTCTGAGAAAGAGCCAAGTTCTTGAAAATTACCTCGAGAAGGTTCTTGACATTCTCATTTTTTACTATGGAATAAATTATTTGGCTTGGGGGGTGACCAGAGTTAGCATACTGTAGCTACTCTAGTATATGGTTGGGAGGAGATGGACTCTCTCCTCAGTTTGTCCCAGTAAATCTTTGCGGTTTAGATATGTGTATTCAATTATTGTCAATTAATTTCTGTAGAATTTTTAGCTCTAATATTTATAGATTAGATGATTGTTGAAATCATTGCCATACTGGTTTGATGCTAATCTTTTGGTTACAGATTACATTCTTAATAATATACTACTAGAGAAAAACCATTATATGAGAAAATAATGTAGAGTGACATATAATCAAAGAATATTTAGCTAGATTATCACTGTCATTATTTGCAGAGAGTTTTAAAATTTTTTCTCTTAATATTATTATCTACATTCAATAGAAATATAGAGTACTAGGAAAAATATTTGATTGTAGTAAAAACCCTGGTAAAGGAAATATTCACTCAAAGCTTATCTACAAGAATAATTTCATTACTTATCTTAGAACAAATCAAATTCTTGTTGTTCAAACAAAATAACCACAACATGCAAGGAAATGGAAGCCATAGACTAAATTCTCTTATTTACTTCCAAGAAATAGAAATAAATGGGTAAACATTTTTTAGATATATAATTAGAAAAAAATGAAATTCATATATTAATGCATTCTATAGATACAAAGTCAACCTCAACGTATATCAACTTGTCCACAAATCCAACAAGAAGAACTACCATAGTGGTAACATAAAAATAATAAATTGATTTCTTTAGAACCCTTATACAAACTTGGTCGACTCTTGAACCTAGAAAGTCAAGTCGATAGTTACAGAGTATGATTTCTTAAGAATAGGCATGGTTTAGATCATTTTCAAATTATACGACACCACTTCAATGATACTAGTGGTCAAGACATAACAAAGAAACCGTAAATAGTTTTAAGTAATGACTAGCTTGCTTGAGTCAACGACAATACATGTGTTACCTTTAGGTTTCTAGTTCGAAGCCCTGAGACTGAGTAAGATGTGGGTTAATTGGGTCAATGCATAATAGGAGGTCTTCCCTGGATATCATGAACTACCTTCTCTTTGTAGAAAAATATAGGTGTATAGTTGAGATGCAAAAGAATTTATGGGAATGATCGACCAAGACAAGGAGGTGATAAGAGACGATTTTCCTTTACCTGCAAAGTCTTATAGAGAGCCACATATGTTTGACTTCAAAGATTGACATCGTCTTAGGTGTAACCTCATTCTTGGTTAGGAGGCCAAGGTCTCTGTGACAAGAAGCATAGAATTTAAAACTAACTACAGAAGACTAGAGAAGATCCTTCTAAAACAAATAAAAATAGAATAAACCCTTTATAGTTACCTAAAAGGTTACGGAGAGTTATTTCCAAACAAAGAGAGGGTTTTTGGTCTACACATTCCATGAAGATAGAAAAGTAAACATGAGTTTGGAAGCAAAGCTCTTGCGTGATATAACATAGTATGCAAACAAAACGATAAAACACGTATAGTTAACAATATTAAATTTACAGCCGAGCACATATAACTACAAGTGTGAATTCCTCTAAGGAATGGAGGAATCAAATTCAACCATAAGATACAAATTCCTAGGCATACCTAGCTTGCATCAGAGTTCTGGTTTGGGTGTGGATGGTGTTTTCCTTCTCTTTTGTTAGCATCGTCTTTTTAAAACCTATTTCACTGAGTGTGAAGATGAAGTTAAGCATGGGTTTCGAGTACCCAGTTCCAGAAGAAAAAATAATTGTTTGTCACATCCATGAAGGGAAAATTAACCAATGTGCCATACTTGGTGTTTATCATTTGAACATAGTAGTATTACATTGGTATTATAATTCCAAAAGGAATGGAACAAATATCTATATCTATCTATCTATCTATCTATCTATCTATCTATCTATCTATCTATCTATCTATATATATATATATATTAAAACTATGCCAACGAATTTATTAAGAAATATTGGGTGAACCAGGAGTAGTAATTTTGTAATGAGATATGATTTATACACTTGAGATCAAGGGGGGTTTTCAACATTAGAGTAGGTAATTCATGGTTTGTCCATACTTAAGAGTATCAATATAAATTGAGAAGTAAGTGTTGTAGACTAACATGACCAATTTAATGGGAAGAAAAATAATATACATGTGTAAATGTTGGTGTGTGCCACTAACATATTAATAATCATAACCTGGAAGAAGTCACGACGAAGGTAAATAAGTGGAGTTATTGTATCATCAACAAATAGGCTTTGGATAGAAAGCTATTTATAAAGTGGATTTAATATACTTTACCTCAGGGTGTGAAAACGATCCTACCATAGTTGTCGCTTAAGACCTCTTAATTTGTCATGTGAATAGAAAATATTAAGAGTAGTATTGTTCATTTTGGCGTCAACCAATAATATTAACAATAGAAATGATGAAACAATGATTAGAGATGTCATATTAAAAAAAAAATCAATTTAGGTGATGTTAGAAATGGCATCAGAGTGTGATCCAAACATTAGGGCCTTATGGGCTCAAGCCATTTAAATTGTTGCATTAATAATTAAAGTAATTATTGCAGAATTATGTAAACAAAAATCTTAACATAAAATATGTTTTGCAAAGTTTAGCAGAAACAACAACAGACACCATGGTTGACAAAATTGACAAAAAAAAAACAAAAACCACCAAGTGGACCCGAAATGTACGTAGAGTTGAAAATCGATCATCCTCAAAATAATTCATTAGAGCTACTTGAAACCATGCTAAGTATAAAGTCTGAATTGTAGAGTATCAAAGCCGACAATGAAAAACTACTTAAAGAAAGTAGAGAACAAGAGGAATTAAATGAAATCTTGCTCGAAAATATGACTGAGATAAAACATAATAAGAATGGAGGACAAACTTCTAGTAATGCCAAGAAGGAAGTATCTAATGATGAATGTTATAAGCGAAGGGAACACCTGGTGTTTAGTAATAAAATAACATCGATGACCAAGGAAAATAGAAAGAACAGTTTTGAAAACAACACCTTGCAAAAGAGATTACCTAAAAACAAGAAAAGAAAATGGCATACAACTGAATTGACTGGTGAATTTAAAAAAAATTAGACCACCCAATTTTGATGGGGTAATGGAAGAAGGAGCAAAATCTTGGCTCCTAAACATGGGAAAATATTTCCAAATTTATAATTATTCTGGGAACTTGAGGGCTAGATTGGCAATATATCAGTTGAATGGGAAATATGTGATTTGGTGGCAAGAAACACAGACAGTAAAAAAACTTAGAAGAAACAAAATCACCTGAAAAATATTTAAGAAATACTTTAAACATAAATACTTAACTGAAAGGTGTTTCGATTAAAAGGCTAAGGAGTTTCATGAACTTAAGCCGAGACAAATGACCATTGAATATTTTGTTACCAAGTTTGTAAATTTGATGAGGTACATACCTTACCTTGGAGAAGAGAAAGCAAAGGTACAACGGTTCATGAGTTGATTTCCTCAAGCATATAAGTATAAAATTGATTTCCTTAACCCTAAAACGATGGATGACATAGTAAGACACACTAAATTGTGTTATACCCAGTTTAAATAAAGGTTTGAAAATATGAAAATTTGGCAAGATAAGAAAAAAATAGTAATTTTGATCCTAGAAATAAACAATAAGTACCCACACCATGCATCTCATAGTGCACCAATTAAACATAGCAGGTTTAATGGACAACGACAAAGTGTATCAGTTCAGAAAATTAGTAGACCAACAAATTCAGTAAACAAACCCACTAGACCGCCATTGCAATGTTGGGGTTGCAAGGAACCTCACTTATATAGATATTTCCCTTTGAATAAGAACATAAATTCGATGGTGTAGAATGTTGAGGAGGTAGTAACAATTGATGACATGGCAATATGCAATCACAAAATTAATGCGGCCTTGGAAAATCGACAGGTTGACCATCAGTCTTCCATGGTAGAAGTTCAATGTAAGATAAAAAAAACACATGTCTCTATTTTAATTGACCCTGGTGCAAGTTTAAGCTATGTTTCTCCTATGATTGTAGAGAAGTGCATATTGAATAAAGTAAAACATAATAATTCTTGTTTAGTATAATTAGCCACTGGTACTAAACAAAAAGTAGTTGAACTGGTTAAAGATTGTATGGTACGCTTGGGANGGTAGAAGTTCAATGTAAGATAAAAAAAACACATGTCTCTATTTTAATTGACCCTGGTGCAAGTTTAAGCTATGTTTCTCCTATGATTGTAGAGAAGTGCATATTGAATAAAGTAAAATATAATAATTCTTGTTTAGTATAATTAGCCACTGGTACTAAACAAAAAGTAGTTGAATTGGTTAAAGATTTTATGATAACATTAAATGGAATGGAAACAAGTGTGCATTTGAATATATTACCTTTGGGGTCTTATGATATACTCACGGGTATGGATTGGCTTGAAAATCATGCAGCTGTAGTGAATTGTAAAAATAAAACTTTTGATTGCCTAGATTAGCTAGGACATAATAGAACCATTAAGGGAATACCTCGTGGTGTATAAGTAAGGTATATTTCTTCTTTACAGTTGAAATGAAATGCAAGAAAGGGTTGTGAAATATATGATGTACATATAAATAAAGGTCTAGAAAAGAGGGATGACCATTTTTTAACAGATGATCCTGTATTAAGTAAGTTTCAGGATGTGTTCCTGGAAGAGATTCCAGGAATGCCTCCTAGAAGGGATATAGATTTCACAATAGATTTAGTACCAAGATCAACAACAATTTCCAAAGCATCATATAGGATGAGTGTTCTTGAACTGACGGAATTGAAAATGCAGCTTCAAGAGTTGTTGGACAAACAATATATTAGACCAAGTGTGTCTCCATGGGGTGCACCAGTCCTACTTGTGAAAAATAAGGACGTGACTTTTAGGTTGTGCATTGACTATCAAAGACTGAACAAAATGACAATAAAAAATAAGAACCCTTTACCCCATATTAATGTTTTGTTTGACCAGGTTAGAGAGGATAAAATCTTATCTAAAATATATTTAAGATCAGGTTATCATCAGAACAGGATAAAAGATGAAGACATACATAAAATTGCTTTTAGAACTAGGTATGGACACTATGACTTCATAGTCATACCCTTTGGGCCAACAAATTCTCTGACAAAATTTATGTGCCTTATGAACCATGTGTTAAGAAAATACTTGGACAAGTTTGTGATATTGTTTATTGATGATATTCTGATTTATTCTAAAACAGAGGAACATGAAGAACATATGGATTTGGTTATGCAAACCTTAAGGGAACATCAGCTGTATGAAAAATATAGTAAGTGTGAATTTTGTCATATTAAGGTAAAATACTTAGGACATGTGATTTCTAGAGAAGGAATTGTTGTTGAACCTGAAAAGGTCAAATCCATTTGGGATTGGCCAATTCCGAAAGATGTTCAGATATCAGATATTTTATGGGCATTGTAGGTTATTATAGAAGATTCATTGAAGGGTTTTGAAAATCTGCTTACCCTATTACTTCCTTACTGAAAAAGGGAACCATGTTTAAATAGATAGAAAAGGGTCAGGAAAGTTTTTAGAAATTAAAACAGTTATTAACCACCACACACATATTAAAAGTAGTGGATCCACACAAAGAATTTGTATTATGTATTGATGCATCTAAGGAAGGATTAGGGGGAGTACTAATGCAAGAAGGGCATGTAATAGCATATGAATCAAGAAAGTTAAAACCTCATGAAGAGAAATATGCTCTACATGATCTTTAATTTACTATTATTGTCCATGCTTTAAAAATGTGGTGACAATATATGTTAGGGAAGGAATTTTTGTTGAAAACAAATAATGTTAGTCTCAAACATTTCTTTGATCAAAATAACTTAAATGCATGACAGGTGAGGTGTTTGGATTTCCTAAGTGAATTTGATTTTGTTATTGAACACATTAAAGGAAAGGAAAATAAGGTGGAAGATGCCCTTAGTAGGAAGATAAATACAATTTCCAGTAGCAACATCCAACTGATTTAAAACATAAAATTGGATTGACAGTAGAAAAAAACAAGGAATATAAACAAATTCATGAAAACTGTCAAACTAATTCTCTAACTAGCAAAGAATCAAAATTCAGTTGCATCCCATAAGGTTTAGTTTTTTATAAGAACAAATTTTTTGTACCAAATAATGCATAATTGAAAAACTTAATTCTAGGAGAGGTTCACAAGAAGCCATATTCGGGCCATCTAGGGTATCAAAATACAATAACAACATTAAATAAAGAATAGTTTTGGCCTAAAATAAATACATAAGTGGTTGAGTACATTTCTATATGTATAGAGTGCTAGCAGGTTACAACAGAGCACCAACACCCAACTGGATTTCTACAATCTATACCCATTCCAGAGTGGAAATGGGAAATGATTAGTACGGATTTCATAATCGTTTTACTTATAACAAAGAATCACAATGATTCGATTATGTTTGTTATTGATAAACTTACAAAAGAAACACATTTTATCATAATAAAATCCACTTACTAAGCTATTAATATTGCAAAAAAATTATGAAGTAAATTTTTAGGATGCATGGGTTTCCTTAAACTATCATTTCAGATAGAGACACAAAATTTACTTCCAACTTTTGGAAGACTTTGTTTAGTGGAATCGATACAATTGAATTTTAGCACTGCTGACCATCCTCAAATGGACAGTCAGACTGAAAGGACTAACCATATTGTTGAGGATATGTTACAAATGTACGTTATGGATTGACTAACAAAATGGGAATATTATCTTCACCCGATTGAATTCACATACAACAATGGTTACCAGTCATCTTTAAAGATGATCCCTTTCTAACTATTATATGGTCGGAGGTGTAGGACACTAATGAGTTGGGATGATCTTGTTGGAGGTGTAGGACACTAATGAGTTGGGATGATCTTGTTGACATGATTATTATAGGGCCTGACATATTAAAATAAATGGAAAAAATGGTACAGAAAGTGAAACAAAATTTGAAAAGTGCACAGGATAGGAAGAAAAGTTATGTAGATTCAAAAATGAATGCACAGCGAGTTTAATGTTGGAGACCATGTTTATCTAAAAATAAAACCAAAACCAATTCAATTAGAATTGGAAAAATTTCTAAGTTATCACCACATTATTGTGGACCTTTTGAAGTGTTATCAAAAGTAGGACCAGTGGCATACAAACTTGCACTACCAGTTCATCTGAAAATACATAATGTGTTTCATGTTTCATTATTGAAGAAATATGTGCCTAATACAACTCATGTTGTAAATTGGAATGTGATCCATATGGAACCAGAGGGCGAGTTCCAGGTGGAATCGCTACGCATACTCGATAGGAAATAAACTATGTTGTGAAACAGAGCCATCGCCCAGGTTAAAGTGCAGTGTAAGCACTTTATTCATGAGGAGGTCACTTGGGAAAAGGAAGAGGCTATGAAATAAGCCTATTCATTTTTGTTCCATGGTTGGGAACTTGATAGGAACACCAAGGATGGCGTTCAATTCAAGTGGGGGAAGATGTAACATCCCTTTAAATATTGGAGTAAATTTATGTGGTTGTGATTATTAAATTATGACATTGGGAAAAACATTGATTAACATTTTTTATCACCATAAGTAATTGATGGTGAAAAACATTTATGCAAATATTATTTTTAATTTTTTTTTTTTTTTATTTAAAATTAATTGACATAAATTGATGAGAGAACCCATCTATGATAAGAGAAATACTTTATTCCATGGGAAAAGTTAAAAGATGATAGAAACCACCAAGGTAAAAGTGATTATTTTCCATGAGGACAAGTGTGAACCTACCCCCAAGAATGTGGGAGGTTAGGAAACAAGCTAGAAAATAGTTATGCCATGTAAGGTAGCTAGAGAGGTAGTGGGGGGGCCTAGACGGCCCATAGTGATAATAGTGGAGGTCATTCAATGTAAGGTGGACTAGGTCCACTATATTATTAAATAAGACCCACTATGGTAGTTAGATATAATAAATGGGTAATTAGATATAATAAATGTAAGAGGACTTCTTAGAAGGTTCTACTTCTAGAAGATTCCTCCTCTAGAATGTTC
>JASDQU010391994.1:0-10969 GCA_032191745.1 Picea mariana | reverse complement strand
CTATCTAACCCAGATTAGACAGTCTAGCCAGATTTATTCACTAATCTAACCTAGACACTTTGGCTAAGATTAAATTGTTTAGCCAAACTCATTCACTAACCCTGTCAACATCAATTTAAAAATAACTTGGCCATGCTTGAAAGGTATTGACCAAGTTACTATTATTGCATGGGGCTTTTACTGAAATTCTTTTATGCCCTCTTTTATTTTTATTTCTTTTTCTTTTTCTTTTTTCTTTTTCTTTTTCTTTTTCTTTTCTTTTCTTTTTCAAATTATTTGCAGAATGAAAAATCATTTGTCAACCAAAACACTAGAGATGGATAATATTCCAGTCACCAGTTGATCCTATAACTTATAGGGTGATAACATGCCCGATTCAAACAATACCACACCTACAAACTAAGGGACAACATTCCCCCTCCCGACACCCCAACCATGGATGACAAATGACTAGAACCTCGAGGCATGCAATCCAAACGCATGCAGGCACTCACCTATGTGCCAAAAGAAAGCTTACAATGCTCAATAACACTCACATGAAAGGCACCGACTCCAACCAGGCTATCATTCGTCGCTATCCAATAGGGCGCGCCATGATCCCCTCATCAGGAATCATGCCATCCCCATGAGATAGACGAGTGAATAACCTTGGCGCAACATAGCCTAACGAAACCAAGGACTCAGAAAATCCAGTGCACTAGGAGGTGAAACAACTCACAAGAAGACTACGCCCACACCCTAAGCAACCAGTTGACATGACGCATGATAACCCTCGAATTCAATGCGCGAAGGACCGGAGGGTTCTTGTTTCCTACAAAAAAACCTGAGGTGTAATGACAAGACCAACCATCCTTTCCATCTCGACATAAGGTGCAACATGAATAACTGCTAGATAACTAAAGCCTATTAAAGGTTTTAGTTGATATGTCTACTAAACTCTCGTCCATTAATCTTGCACAAGAAAAGACTAGTACTCCAATAAATCATGATGTTTGACACATCATGTTATTAGTTAAGAAAGATGTCTAAGGCAGAAGGAGTGCTCCCTTATCAAGTTACTATTGTCATCAAGTTATCATAAAAGTGGACAAAAAAAAGTATTCAACCAAATCAAAAACTTGTCCGCAAAATACATTGATCAATAAGAATAGGTGAACTACTTAACATTTTTTTGAAAGGGTGATCTAGGCTATGTATAAAAGAGAAATTGAAGTCAAATTACCCAGCCTATCTTTCAACCAATTTAATGTTGAAAATTTATCATCGATGTTTAAAATGTTACACTCTACAATTTAACCAGACTATTATACACGTCTCTATAATTTAACAAGTTAACATAATTGACATGGCTGTATAAATTATTGATCAATAATTTATATACAAGTTACAATTGTTTTCCAAATAAGTTCTCTCAGAAAAATATGTTGGAAAACTAATGGCATTCATAAAAACACAAGAGGTGGTTGACTAAGCACTTAATAAGCTCGTTGTTAAAAATCACGATTTTTGTTCATGCCACAAATTGCTACCCAAAAAAAATTAATGCTACCTCTTACCAATTCGCTACCCAAGGTTATACCTATTCTCAACATGCAGATGTAGATATAATCCATCTATGTGATTCGGTAGGTGTCTCATTAAAGGAAAAGGCGGACATAAAACCAATGGTGGACATAACTAAATTCGAGCCAACTGTTATGAAAAATCATAGTTAAAAGTGGGTAAGCCACCACCATTGATCATAACATAAATGCAGAGGTTCCTCCCAAGCCAAATCCAAGCAAGGGTGCATTGGATAAATATCACCAACCTCCTTCATTTAAGCCTGTTGTCCCTTAAGTAAAGGAATTTGATAGGCCATAAGCATCTTTCATCCTAGAGCATGAGTTGAGCAATATCAATATCCCTATACCCATTTCAAAATTGTTGAAAAATGAGCCTTTCAAGCAAATCCATTATGAAGTTTTTGCAATCACCTACTTCTATGGTAACTTATGATGTAATTAGTTTGCAGGATGAGAACCCAACCATTATTGTGGGCCCACACATTGAGGATGGCTCTGATGCTTCTCCACCTTTCTACATATTTTTAAATGTCCATGAAAAAATCCTACATAATTGTCTCTTGGACTCTGATGCCTCACACAATGTCATTTCTAAGGCTATAATGGAGGAACTAGGTCTGGAGATCACTATTCCCTACCAAGACCTTTACTCCTTTGACTCCAAAACAATCAAATGTTTCATATTAATAAAGCATCTGGTGGTTTATTTGGCATAGTTACCCATGAAAAGTGTAGTGATGGACATCGTTGTGGCTGACATTCCCCCCTAATTTGGTATGTTTTTTTCCAAGAAATGGGAAAAGAAGGTCGAAGGATCATTACAATTGGACCTCACGTATGCCACCATCCATGATTTTGGAGGAGAGCACAGGAGGCTGAACAAAGAGGTCATATTGGCCTATATCGTTAGCAACCATCAGAATCCAAGAGACCACCCAATTTATGTTGTTGAGGATGAGATCAGCTCATCTGTTTTTCATCTAAATGGTGAGGAACCAAAAATTACACTCAGTAAATGCAAAAATCATTGTTTGACAAATCAACAAAAAAAAGAGTGGAAGATGTATTTCGATGTATCTTCATCAAAATAAGGTTTTGGGGCTGGTATAGTCCTCATTTCCCCTATGCAGGAGGTCATAACGCTCTCTTATAAGATGGAATTATAGACTACTAACAATATAAATGGGTATGAAGCTCTAGCACTTGGATTGAGTGTTGTTAAAGACACGGCGATTGATAGTTTGGAATTCATTGCTGATTTGTATTTGATCATCAATCAATTCAATAACATCTATCAAGCTAAACAATAAAGGCTCAAACAATACAAGAATGAGGTGTGGGCCTGGTTGACAACTTCTTTCTGGCATTTAACATTTCCTTCATTCCTAGAGAGGCAAATGAGAAGGCATATTCTTTGGCATTGGCTTCCAACACCTTCAGACCTCCCATTAGCCCAAATATCAAGTATCGGGTGGAATTTATACATAGGACAACCATACCAGACAACATAAATCACTGGAAAGTCTTTAGCAATGATTTGGAGCCACGTAGATTTCTACATACCATTGAATAATTCTCCAGTATCTTAATAGATCGAGAGGCTGAAGATGATGAATCATAGAATACGAAAACATCTGATCTGCTAAACAAAGTGGTTTTCCATAACATTGTGTAACTTAAACCAAACCACATTCCCAGGGGTCTAGTGCCACTGGAAAGGTTATTTGACAGTCATGATCTCTCCAGAGGAGCTTCCATAAAAAATCAAGAAGAGGAAGTGATGGAATGCAACATTGGGACTGCTGAAAATCCCAAAATAGTCAAATTGTCCAAGGCACTACCTCCATAATAGAAATACAGGTATGTCATCCTCATGAAAAAATTTGCTGATATGTTTGCATGGCCATATGAGGATTTGAAGACATTTGACACTGACATCATCCAGCACAAGATCTGATCCAGATTTTATGAACATAATGAAATGAATACATATTATTATTATATTGGACACAAAAGAACAAGGAGAAATAACAGAGATACAGTAAAATTGGTTTATATTAAATAAGAAAAAAAGTTGAAACTATAAAATGGAGACTGAAACAAGCTTGCTAGAATTGTGGTGGATTATCTCTGAGAAGAGATGTGTTGGTTGCACTCATTTGCAAGAATATGAATACCTTGAGGCTTTGAAGGCCTTTTTAAAAATAAATATGAATTCCAAAACCCTAGGCATCCAAAAACCTAACCCTAGGAGATGAAGTGACAAAAGTCATGTGGGCCCCATTGGGGTAAGCTAGTACATCAATTTCCCGAGGTTGTAACTTTTTCATACAATCTTCATTTTAGGAGCACGAGAGCCCATTGGAAATGTCTATCTTAGGAATACATAGTTTGTTGCTATCTATCAAAGGTAATTTCGATTGTGGCAAGCCCTAAAAACGTTTTTTAGGGCCTCAAAATGACCCCACAAGTCACGGAACCGAAAACTAGGAAAAAACTGTCAAACTAGAAAACTGCCAAAATGCGCCAGTTGGAAGAGGTGGGAGGCCACCGAAATGCATTTGGATCAATCCTCCTCCCTTAGGAAGCTATGATATCCATTGCGGTGAGTTCCCCCATCAGATGAGGACATTTTTGTTGAATTTGGCCCCAGGTGAACCACTTTCCTTGGTGCAGGAATTGCCTGACTTTGACAACTCGATAAAGAAGGATTCATTGTTTGTGAGTTTCCTTGAACTGTGTGTCCAAAATATGATAACTATATGCCTTGTGTATGCATTCGGGGTTGAGCTATGTTGGTGTCAACAATTTTTCTATCTTTGAGGTGTCCAATAATGGTGGGAAGTAAGGTTGAAGGAGATCCACGTTGAATACTGGGTGCAGGACAAGAAGAGGAGGAATGTTGAGTTCAAAAGCATTGTCACCCACAACCTTCATGATGGTGTAAGTTAAATAACGAAGTGGTAGAAGCTTCTGATGGGGCCTTGTAAGTCATTCTTTCTACAAGAACAACCAAACTTTTTCTCTCACATGAAACTTATGTGGCACTCAGTGTTGATCATGGCACTGCTTGTACTCTGCATTGGATTTATTTAGAATATCTTGAATCTGTTGGAGAATGTGTTGGATCCACCTAATGAATCGGGTGTCTGTGTCAGCTTCAATTGGAGCAGGTGAAGTGTCGGTTGGGGTGGCTGTAAGGGGTAGTGCAATATCCACGAGACCCAATGGTTGGAATCCAAATAACACCTGAAATAGGCTGTGGCTGGTTGAGTTATGTAGGGCTCTATTGTAGCTATGTTGAACATAGGGAAGAATCTCGTCCCATGTGAATGGGTTCTTGGAATTGTACATGCATAGGATATGCATGATCATTTGATTGACGAACTAGGTTTGGTCATCTTTCTAGGGGTGGAAAGAAGTGATTTGGTGATCTTAGTGTCCAACAATGACCAGAGGCTCGACCAGAATGTGTTGAGGAACTGACTCTCCCGATCTGAGACAATGGTTTGTGGGATTCCAAAATGTACCTAGACTCGTTCAAAGAATAGCTTGGCAGTGGCCTCTGTTGTGATGATCTTCTTGCAGGCCACCAGAACCGTCATATTAGAAAAGAGATAAACAACCATGAAAACACAGTCATTTCCCCTCTTGGTGGATGGAAGGCCCGACATGTACTCCATTGAGATGGATTCCCATGGCCCGTTAGGAGTAGGAAGAGGGGTGTACATGCCCTGTTTCTTAGTGGTTGGTTTGGCAATGGTGCAGGAAGTGGAGGACCTTATATACTTGTTGATGTCCTATCGAAGTTTTAGCCAGTAGAAATGGTTCTACAACACTGCCACTGTAATTTCGATGCTGAAGTGTCCTTACACCCAACTCTAGTGGGATTCCCAGATCATCTTCGCTCGCTCACTTGATGGAACACAGATATGACCCAGACGACACAACATTCCATCATGAATATGAAAATTAGCGACAACTGAGTTTTCTCCTAGCATTTGCTAGGTGGTGGCAAAGTCCGAGTCTATCTCATAGACGTGGGGCCATATGGTGGTCTTGTGGCCGCAAGATTCTAGCATAGTGGAGAGTGTCGCGACTAGAGGTCAGCTAAAGAAATCAGTGAATACATTGGTACTTCATGTTTTATACTTTGTGTTGAGGTGGAACTATTGCAAGTATGTGAACCACTTCTGATGGTGGTGATTATGCAATTTTCCTTGTTTCTGCATGAATTGCAATGGCTTATGATCAGTGTGGATGATTGTTTCTTTCCCAAGAATGTAATGTCTCCACTGATGGACGAATTACACAATGGAGTACATTTATTTATTGTAAGTAGGGTACTTACGGATGACATCTGATAGTGTCTCACAATGATAGGCCATGGGGTGGTCATGCTGAGTGAGAAATGCACCAATAACATAGTCTGAAGCATTTGTCTTGATCTCAAATGGTTTTTGCAAGTCTAGTAATGAAAGTGATGGGGACGAGAACAAGCGCTGCTTAAAATCATTAAATTCTTGTTGTTGGGACATTCCCCACACAAATATTTCCTTACCACTACCCCTATTTAATTGGTTGAGGGCCCATGCAATGTGACAGAATCCAAACATGAAGTTGCAGTAGAAATTGACAAGGACTAAGAAAATCTGAAGCTCAGTGAGTGTGGTTCAGGATGTCCAGTCACAGATGACCTGGATATTGGCTAGATTCATATGCACATGATGTTGATCAATGATGTAGCCTAGGTACTAGACCCTGTCCATGATGAAGGATCATTTTTCCAAGTTGGCATATAACTTGTGTTGTTGCAGGGTGTGCAACACCTATTAAATATGATGCAAGTGTTTCTCCCAAGTCTTGTTGTAGATGAGGATATCATCCAGATACACTAATACGAAAGTATTGGTGAAGGGTTGTAGGATATCATTTATCATCCTCATGAAAGTTGTTTGAGCATTTTTCAAACCAAAGGGAATGACTAGCCATTCAAAAAGACCTTCTTTTGAATCGAAGGTTGTCTTCCATACATCTGTTTGTTCTATTGGGACCTAGTGGTATCCAGACTTTAGATCAATCTTAATGAATTAATTGGCCCCTTTAAGTTCATCAAGGATATCGTTGATTTGGGGAATCGGGTATTGGTTCTTGAGTGTGATTTTATTTAGGACCCAATAGCCGATGTAGAGTGGCCAGGTCATGTCTTTGTTCTATACGAGTATGATTTGGCTCCCACAAGATGATAAGCTCTAGTGGATGTGCCCCTTGTGGAGAAGTTCTTGGATCTATCACTTGATCTCCTCATTTTCTAATAGAGAGTGGTGGTAGACTAGACCATTGGGTATTGGTACATTAGGTTTCATATTGATGGGATTCTTGACTTGACAGTACAGAGGTACCCCGGTAGGTGAAACAAAGATATTTGTGTATTCATCCATGACCTTATCCACTTGATTATGTTGCATGGAGAGGTCATTCGTGGAGGCCCTCGATGTGACTGCAATATTTTGCTCACTCTGGGAGTGAATCCCAAAGAATACAAGATTCTCGATCTGAGAGATGACATTCTTTCATTGCTTGGAAGAGATCAAGGAAATAACACTAGGTGGGACTGACTTGGGTATCCTGTACAATTTACTGTTCAAAGTAATATTGAAACTGTGAGGCCTAGAATCATATATAGCATGAAGTTTCCATAAATAAGATTGGACCAAATTAGCATTACAAACTTCAAGAGGAGAAACATCACACAATACCTCATCTTTGAAGGGCTTGATGTCATACAACAAGTGACACTGTTGGCTGACATGAAGATCACTTCCTTGGTGGAGCCATCCAATGGAGTAGGGTTATAGGTGTGATTTTGTCGGTAGGGCTATATTCTTGATGACCTTTATTGAGATGAGGTTCTTATGGATACCACTATCAATGGTGAAGTGTAGTGGGTTTCCTTTCACCCACATTTGTGAATGGAAGAGGCACTCTTCTTCCTCGGGATCGTTTGGTTCATCGCGCTGGATCTTGGTGGTCACAACAGTGGCACTGGGTTTCACATCAATCATCCATCACCCCTATTATGGTTTTGAATCAGAGTCGGAACCTGCATCGGAATCAGAGGCTTTCACTTCAACCACTCACAACTGTTTTGAGCAGCAATCAACAGTGTTATGCCAGGGGATCCTATGGAAGTCGCACCACTTCAAGGTATCTTTTTTTTTTTTTTTTTCTAGTGTCCTTCTTTGCTTGAGGCATAGCCTGGAGTTCCTGTGGTTTTCAATATTTTCTCTTTCCTTTGTTCGGCTGGTTAGGGATGCCCTTCCTTTTCTTTGAGGGATTCCCAGGCCCAAATTGTCGTGTCTTTTGTTTAATGTTCTGCTAGATTTTGACGGCATATCGATAGGTCATGGCCAAGGAAGAGATGTACAGAAACTCCATTTCGGCTTGGATGTATCTATGCAGACTACCATGATACTTGAGCACCAAATTTCACTCAGAATATTTGATACCTATCTTGGTGCGCAAGGTATGGAAGATATTCATGAACTTTGGCACTTCCTGGTCTCTTTCCTACTTCAATGTGGTCCATTTTGTATATAGATTGTCATAGATTTCGACAAGGTAATATTGTTCCTTAATAGCATTCTTGAAGGACTCCCAGGTGACCGCCACTGTAAATAATGAGGGTTCTTCTATTTCCTTTTTCTCATAGTAACTTTCCCACCAATATTTAACAAGGGGAACAAATTTGAGGATCACACAAGTAATATTTTCTTTGTTCGAAAATTTATGGACAAAAAGATACCCTTCTAGTAGATTCAACCATTTGTCTACAACATCTCCTTCTATATGACATTCAAATATAGGATTATCAATTTTTATTTGTACCTTGAAGGGAGAAGCGCAACCGCTCAAGGAATATGTGTTGCATGTTGGTAGTCACCGAAGGATTTGTGCAAAACTATCCATCATCTCATTCCTCTGTTGCATGAGGGATTCATCAAGAAACATTTTGAAAGGTTCTCCTGTCCTGTTGTCTTTCTTTTATCCCACCATGAGAGGTCACTTGGGCATGCCAGGGATTTTTTCCTCAAGAGAAACAAGCTCGAGACCCAATTATTTGTACCCCGACCATGTCGGGGACATGAATTAAGAACAACAAGGAGTATACCGCTCTGATTTCACTGATCCATATTTTATGAGCATACTGAAATGAATACAAATTATTATTATATTTGACACAGAAGCATAAGAGCAATAATAGAGATACAGTAAAATCGATTTCTATTAAATAAGAAAGTATGTCAAAACTACAAAACATCAACTGAAACAAGATTGCTGGAATGGTGGCGGCTTATCTCTAATAAGATATGCGTTGGTTACTCTCATTCACAAGAATATGACTACCATGAGGCTCTAAAGGCCTTTTTACAAACAATGATGAATTCCAAAACCCTAAGCATCCAAAAATCTAACCCTAGGAGATGAAGTGCCAAAAGTCATGTGGGCCCCATTAGAGAGCCCTAAAAGCATTGTTTAGGGCCTTAACATGGCCCTAAAAATGTTGTTTAGGGTCTTAACATGGCCCTAAAAATGTTGTTTAGGGACTGAAAACGGTCCCACAAGTCAAGGACCCAAAAACTAGAAAAAAACTGCCAAATTGGAAAACTGCCAAAATGAGTCAGTTGAAAGAGGTGGGAGGCCACCAAAATCCATCTGGATCAAGATCCCTTTGAAGGCTCGTTCTAAATCATTCATACGGAAGATCAAGAAATTTAATCCCATGTTGATGTCCAAAATTGAAAAATAGATAAAAAGAATGCTTGATGCCAGAATTATTGTTCTCTTGAGGTACTCATATTAGGTGGCCAACTTAGTACCTGTGAGAAAAAAGAGTGGGGAAATACGCTTGTGTATTGATTTCTAAAATATCAACAAGTATTCTCTAAAGGACAATTAACCCCTTCCCAAGATGGACCATATTTTTCAAAGGGTAGTAGATGCCCACAAATTTTCCTTGTTTGATGGGTACTTTGGTTATAACCAGAAAGAAATACATGAAGAAGACAAAAAAAACATCATTCACCACCCCTTGGGGGGCATTTATGTACAAAACAATTCCCTTTGGGATGATGAATGAAGGGGCCACCTTTCAGAGGGCTATGGATGTAGCCTTTGTGGGGGAGAAAGACAAATATATGGTTATATATTTGGATGACATCACCATTTTCTCCAAATTGGATGATGAGCATTTACAACACCTTGAACAGGTCTTCTGAAAATGCAGAAGGTATGGAATTTCTTTGAATCCCAGGAAGTCCCACTTTTCTATGCCAGAGGTTAATCTCCTAGGCCACATCATGTCAGCAGGAGGTATAAAAATATTCCCTAAGAGAGTGGATGCCATTCAAGAAATTGCAATCCTCGTAAATAAGAAGTCTATTCAGTGTTTTATAGGAAGAGTATTTTTTTTTAGTCTCTTCGTGCCAAACTTTGCTGAAATCATAAGGCCTATCATCAACATGTTGAAGAAAGATGTTGTTATCAAGTTGTCACAGGAGGAAAAATCAACATTCCAAAGGGTCAAATAGGCTTTGATTGAAGCCCCTATATTAGTTAGCCCTGACTATGCCAAAGAGTTCTTTATCTTTTCTTTCGCCTACGAGGAAACCATTGTTGTTGTGATACTACAAAAGAATCAAGAAGGGAATGAACATCCCATAGCCTTTTTCAGCAAAGCCCTCTGATATGCTGAGTTGAAGTATGAAATATTAGAAAAGCAGGCCCATGCATTGGTCAAAGCATTGAAATCTTTCAGGGTGTGTGTGTTATAGTCTAACATAACAACCTATGTTCCTAGCAGCAGTGTCAAAGAGATTCTAGTCTAGCGAGATAATGACGGGAAAAGAGGGAAATGGATTGTAAAATTGTTGGAATATGACTTGCACATAAATCCCACCAAGTTGATCAAGGGGCAGGGACTTGACAAGTTGTTATCAGAATCAAACTATAAGGTGTTGGAATTGCATCAGACCTTCACCCAATTCGATGCACCCCTGATAGAGTCTGGACAAGACATCATGTAGGTACTTGAAAAATACTCTTATTCACCTTGGTACCAATATGTTATTTAATTTATGTAGAATCTATATTTCCCACCATATTTGAAGAAGACGAGGGTCAAATATCTCAAATTAAAAGCTATAAAATTATGCATTTTAAATCAGAACTTGTATTGGAGAGATCCTGTTGGAATCCTATTAAAGTTTCTTGATGAAGATGAAGATAAGAAAGTCATAAAAGATATGCACATGTGTAATGTCCCCCACCTCTTAGAGAGGTAATGAGGAGACTCAGTGGCCTGGGCACCCCCACTAGGTCATAGTCTCACATTGAAGAGGGGG
>JASDQU010391993.1:0-10969 GCA_032191745.1 Picea mariana | reverse complement strand
TTAGTAATGTTATTTTATTTATGTCGGCTTTAGGCCATTATTTGTAATTATACCTCCTAGTCTCCTATATATACCAAGGAGACATTTTCATTTTGAATCATCTTGTACTTGAACATTTAAGTGGGGTAAAAGGAGGTTGCCCCCTCGTAGAGGCTTATTATCTGAAATTATCTCTTTTTCAAGGTGTTGAGTACTTTTTGTAAGGTTTTTCTATGCTATATTGATATTTGGTTCTTAACATGGTTCTAGCCAAAGGGTGTCTTTATTTTTCCATTGAGTCGTTGAGTCAAGTCATGATCATGCAAAGTTGTAGTCAAGTCCTCCTTCATGTAATATCAGATGCAGACTCCATATATTCTCAGATACCAGAAAATCATAAATAAGTACATCTAAATTTGATGAGAAACAAAGAAGAGCAGTAAATCACTGAAAGATTAAGCATTGATGATGAACATTGATCATAAAAAATTTGCGGGGATTGAAAGTATTCAAGAAAAATACATCATGCATCATATGGCAGACACACACACACACAAGAGATCAAAAGACAATATGACGATGCAATAAATACTGAACTGATTGAGCCCCTTGGTATTAAAGTTGCAAAAACATTCTTGAGTTGTGACCTCAGAAACCATAAATACGAAAAATGGTAGGTTGAACAAAGCATGGTGTTCCATCGTAGGGTGTGTGCAGGGGAAAGATGAGAATAGTTCGAGCCAAGCACCACTCCAAAGGAACGATGTTGTAACAAGAGAGTCAAGAGGACCTTTGTTGGGTGGGGTAGCTGAGTGCTAGAGACTCACTAAATGCACATGAATTTACCATATTGAAGATGAAGGCTAAAGAGTAACAAGTCATTAGTTATATGTGCACTTGCTTGGGAGTATCAAGTATTTGAGTGTGGGAGAGTTGTTGGGAGGACTTTTAGACCCTTGTAATATAATCCATCATACATTATACTCTAGCATAATAATGTATGGATACATGTCATAAAGTATGTAAATGCACATAGAGGATAAATGAAACCTAACAAAGGATTAGTTTGAGTTGGTAAAACCTCTCCAACCACATATCTATTATAGAAGTACTCATGAATATGGAATGAAAACTCGGATGGATATACTTCCCACAAATCTCTCTATTCTTGAGTATGTGTGTGTCCCTATTATTCCTGCTATAATGTAGCTCTTTTCTTAAATGCATGCCATTATTTCCTAGACTACAACAAGATCCAACTTGGTGAAGTACTTGGTATGCTACAATTGATCCAACAAGTCATGAATATTGGGTAGAGGGTATCTATTCTTGACGATGATATTATTTAAAGTTTGGTAGTTGATACAAAATATCCAATTCCCATCCTTCTTGGAAAATATGATGATAGGTGACCAAAAATTCGAGGTGCATGGTTGAGTTACTCCCTACTCAACTTGTTGTTGCAACTATTTCTTCACTTCATGCACTCTTAGTATGGACTATCTATATAATCTTATGTTTGGCAATGGTGAGTTAGGGAACAACTATATCTCATTCGCCACTTCCCTCTTAGGTGACCCTTTAGGCTCTTGGAACACTTCTCTATCTGCCTATAACATATTAAGTAATTTTTTTTCTCTTTACTAAATCCCTCTGTAGATTCCTTTACCTTTACTGATTCTTCTCCTTTCTAGTTTTGTCTTAGGAAGAGTGATACAGATATTCTACTTGAGATAATTGTTTTCTTATATTGGTTATCACTTACAAGAGAGGTATTGAATTTACCTTTTGTGCATTGATGATGAAGGAATTTCCATATTTGATCAAGAAATATTGGTTTTCTCTCCTCGTGAAGATTGCATCCCTCATGTACATGCATGAGATTCCAAACACTACACCATGCATATCAAGTACCACATCTACTTCCACTTAATCAATGTGGTTTTCACTTATATAAAATTTGATTTTACATTGAAAGGAAGGGGAAGAACAAAAGGGGTTCAACAAATGGCTCCAACTGTGGGATGAAAACCCCTTGTGGGTTGTCAAGAATCCAGAATCTCACGACCAGATGTTTTATCCTTTGGGAAATGGATTCGAAACAACAAGGATGTACAAAATAAAAATAAAAAATTATCTACAAAGAAAGGAGAGTATCTCAAGCGAAGAAACGTTTCAAGTGTTTCTCGTTGAAAAGCAACATCAACATCTTTCCCTTCATATCTTTCAGCATGTATGAGTTGAAACCCATAATTTTATCAAATAGGTAAGGCCCAATACAGAGTACTTCAAACATTGTATGCATTGACGACTCATCTTTTTCTTTGTTCCAGAGCAACACCGATTCTCCCTTTTCAAAATTATTGATTGTTGCACTTTGATCGAAATATTTTTTAACATTCAGCTGCCTATGTGATATTTTCTTCAAAGCCTCACTTCTTTCTTCTTCTAATATCAACAATTGATTCAATCTCTTCAGCAAAAGGGGAGTATCTTCAGTTTCTTCAAGGTTGACTTCATAAGTCAAAGAATTCAATTCAAGGCTAATTGGCATCTACACTTCCTTTCCGTTAACCAACATGTAAGGAGACATCCTAGTGCTATCCTTTGCATCATTCCGCTTGCCCATACAATATTTGTCAACTTCAAATGCTAATTTTTCTAATTTCAATCAATAGTCTTCTTCATGATTTGAATCATTGTCTTATTTGTAGACTCGACAAGGCCATTTCCCTATGGATAATAATCCGATGATTGTCCCATCACAATACCATATTCTCCACAAATTTTTGTGAACTTTGATCCAATGAAAATTGAGCCATTGTCTGTAATAAATTTCTCTAGAACACCAAATATTGACAAGATATTATCCTTTGAGAAATTTAATTAATTCGTCAGAATCAACCTTTTTCAATGTTGTTGCTTCCTTCCATTTCATGAAATAGTCTGTAGCAGTGATAATATACATGTTCCCCTTACTTGATTTTGGGTTTATTGGTCCAATGACATCTAACCCCCATTATATGAATGGTTTTTCTACTCATATGGGTTTCAAATGTTGATTAATTGGGTTGCTTGTCATTGATGTCAATCCTTGAAGAAAGTCCAGTAGCGAATTCTGGTAGCACAAAGGTTTGGGTAATGGACCCAACTTTGTTTGATGTAAAATGGTGTGAGTTTTGATATATTTGCAGGTAAGACTATTCTAGATGGATAACACATGTCATTCCATTTCTGGTGGTATGTGGAATGCCACATAACTCCTCACGGTTTGAGAGTTATGGCCTTACAAAGTTGGAGGATCCTCATATGTTGGCTTGAAGTCCCAAAAGGTCAAAGAAGTCAAAGTGCTTGCAAAGAAGAAATTATTTAAATATTAAAGTGAAGTGACAAAGTCAAAGAGGATTATTTAAATTATAAATTGAAGTGACAAAGTCAAAGAGGATCATTTAAATAATAAAGTGAAGTGACAAAGTCAAAGAATATTATTTAAATAATAAAGTGAAGTGACAAAGTCAAATAGGATTATTTAAATAATAAAGTGAAGTGACAAAGTCAAAGAGGATTATTTAAATAATAAAGTAAATGGAGAAATTTTTAATTATGGAAAGTGGTTATAAGAAGGTTAATACTAAAATGAGGAAAATGGGTTAAGTAGTCAAGTGGCTATTGGATATATGGACAAGTGGAAAATTGGGCAAAGTTGGGCATAGGTGACTATGTGGACAAAGTGGTCTAGAAGAGCTTCTAAGGAAGCTACATGAAAGTATAAATAAGAGGCAAGGCTCTCTCATTTCAATCACACTTGAGCATATTGAATATCTACAGGTGACTGAGGTAACCAAATTATATCTAAGTTGGATTTCAAATGGAAGGGAGTAAAGAAGGCCAAAATTCAAGGGAGGATAAATTCTTTTGATGATTCTTTATAAGGTATGTTATTTACAAGTCATCTCACCATTTTCGCAATAACATTTTTTTCTAGAATGATTCTGACCGTGAAATTGAGAGTCCATTGAGGAAACATATCCAAGTAGTTGTGGTACGAATTTTATCTTGTGATTCGTTGTATTTTTGGAGTTACACTCCATGGAAAATAGGGTGTGTGGCTAGTCCTGAAACTAGTCTAAAACAAGTGTTTCGGGTAAAAATGTCATAAATTCTTCATAACATATCCAAATTCAGTAAGAATATATGTGTTGGTTAGGTTACAGTATGTAGTATTTTGTGTACAATTTTCAGATCCATACAACAAATATTTTGTGTGGGGCACGCTCTACAAGTTCACTCTCTAGAATAATCCAGAATTCAACAAGGTATGTCATTTTTTCTATAACTCCTTTTCTGAGAGGTTCCAAGTAGTGAAGTCTAGAGGAATTGCATAAAATACACTGAATAACATTATGTACCATTTTTAGATCTTTATTCAGTACAAGTAGATAGTTATGATTATTGCAAGTTAGGGTTTTTGACTAATCCAAAATTAGTCATGTGAGACTAAAGTAAAATTTGATGAAAATGCTAGTCTCTTGATGTTAAAGTTAAGGAAGGTTTGCAGGTATGTGATCATATACACTGGTTCTATTACAGAGTTACAAATCATATTTGAATGATGAAATTGATGAGGGATTTTGGTTGAGGTTGAGGTACAGGTTGGTGCATGGTTGATGCACATGTTTATGGTAAATATTGATTACAGGTTGAGGTACAGGTTGATGCATGGTTTAGGTTATCGGTACAGGTTGTTTGGTGCAGGTTGATTGGTACAGGTTTACAATAGTATATCTCACAGTGATAGTGTGACAATGGTTCCATCATTCTACTTATACGCCAGGGCGGTTGGACGGGGCAATGACAGGTGTTTGTAGCCACCTTCCAGTTGTAGTCAAAGAACATAGGGGATTGTAGCCTCCTTATGGTTGTAGCTAGAAAATTGGGGAGTTGGAGCTTCCCTTAGGTTGTAGCCTAAAAAACTAGGGGATTGGAGCCTCCTTCTAGTTGCATCTGGAAAACAAAGAAAGTTGGTGCTTCCAATGAATGTAATTCTTCAAGACATATAAGAAAAATCATTATGTGGTCTTCTCTCGCTTTGGGTTTCCACGTAAAAACACTGGTGTACTGTGTATGTGTATGAATGTTCATTTGTTCATTGTTTATTTAGTTTGCAAATATTGGATGATAATGCTACATTGATATAACACTTGCATTATATGGTTAAAAAGGATTAGATTTCTCTATTAGTGATTCACCCCCCCTCTCAATAATCCAATAGCAAAGGCATTGTAGATCTCTTCATATTTCCTGATAATTGTTGACAGGGAAAGCATATAATTCTCACCATCACATATTGTTGGGTATGTGTTATATTATTTGCACAACTATCTCTAGTGTCTGCTACATTGCGCCAGGAATGTGGGGGTTCGAGGGCAGTTCCCTTGAGAAAAATATTTTTCCTCGGGAAACATGTCGCATTTTTCTCGTTTTTTGTGTCACCTCAATTTTTGTGTCCATTGTTGGGCGGTTTTTCAGCACATGTTTTTTTTGTCGATGGTTTTTTATTTTCGGTTAAGGAATTAGGGTTGTTAACTAATCCAGGTCATTGGGTTAGGGTTTTGGATGCCGATGGCTCCTATATGTATATTTTATTGTAAAATATGCATCACTATGAATGAATATAGAATATGTTGGTTTTCTTGGTTTGAATTTCCAGAGGAAAAATCTCTGTGTAATGTGTGTATTTTCCATTGTATATTTTTTGTTCTTTTATTGAAAATTTATTTGCAGTAAAACATTGTAGAAGGTTAAAATCTACATCTGGTATCAGAGATTTGTTGGCTTCAGGGGGACACCTTTGTGGTTAAGGTTTTGGCTCCTTGTTATAGTGGGAGATCTGTGGTATTGATGTTTCAGGTGAAAATAAATGGCAAGCAACTCGAAAATGGAGATTGAGAAGTTTAATGGGAAAATTTTTGAGTTGTGGAAGCTCAAGATGGAATATTTGTTGGTGGACAGAGATCAATGGATCATGGTAGATATAGGTACTGCACCTACATGAACTTCAACAGATGACTAGAAAACGTTGGATCAAAAGGCAAAGAGCACAATCTGATTGTTTCTCAAAGATTCGGTATTACTGAATGTGTCAGAAGAAGCTACAACGAAATATTTATGGGATAAGTTGGGGAATTTGTATCAGTCTAAGTCCCAAGTGAATAAACTATTATTGGGAAATAAGTTGTATAAAATGAGGATGAGAGAAGGAGACTCAGTGGCATATCATTTGAACGCCTTCAATACTCTGGTAAGTCAGTTAGTATATATTGAGATTAAAATTTTAGATGAATATAAATGTACCAGTTTACTATTCTCTTTACCAGACGTGTGGGATAGTATGGTTGTGGCCATAGGTAGTAATACAACTGCCTTGAATTTTGATGAAGTGGTCTCATCCTTCTTGTCGGAGGAGATGAGATGGAAGAACATGGAAGGACAGAGCATAGCTGCATTATTTGCAAGAGGACGCTCTCAGGAAAGAAATATATGTAAGTCCTCAATTGGGATATCTAAGTCTCCTAGAAAGTTTTTAAAGGTATGTTGGAGATGTGGAAAAGAAGGGCACTACAAGAAATAGTGTAGATCCACAGTTGAGAAAAATAAGGGATCAAAAGAATCTCTTTATACAGAAGAAAATACCTCCAAGGAAGAAGGAGGGGATGTGTACTTGGATTCTTCAAGCACACGTGTAGATCATGAGGCATGGTTGGTTGACTCGAGTGCATCTTTTCATATGACTCCCCACAGGGAGTGGTTCTGTGAATATGATAGGTATGATGGAGGTAATGTTTTTCTAGGTGATGAATCGAAAACCAAAATCATATGTAGAGGAAAGTCAAGTTAAGGCTCATATATGGGAGGATTAGAACACTACCTAGTGTTCTGCACATTCCACGATTAGCCAGAAATTTGATTTCTGTAAGAAAAATGGATGATGCAGGGGTAAAAACAATATTTGAAAATGAAACATGCATGATGGTTCGAGAAGCAATGGTGTTTCTGAAGGGAGTTATATTTGGAGCCCTATATAAGCTGTAAGGAAGCACTATTAGTGATGGGTGTAATAGTTCCATTGTTCCTGATATTGGAGTTGAAGAAGAAAGAACTCCTATAGTCTCTGGAAAGAAGGCTATGTTGTGGCATCAAATATTGGGGCATATCGAAGAGAAGGGTCGTCAAATACTACACGGTAAATGTATGGTTGAAGGTATGTCTAACTTCTCTCTAGATTTTTATTTTTGTGAACATTCTGTATATGGGAAGAAGAATCAAGTAAGATTCCCCTCTGGGGCAATGAGGGAAGAAGGAATTTTATAGCTAGTTTGCAGTGATGTGTTTGGACCTATGTCGGTTGCATCATTGGGAAACTATGTGTACTATGTCTCATTTATAGATGACGTCTTGAGGAATATTTGGATATATTTCCTCAAGAAGTAATATGAAGTCTTTGACATGTTTAAAGAGTTTAAATCTCTTGTTGAGAATCAAACAAAGAAAAGAATTAAGGTGTTGAGGACAGATAATGGCGGAGATTTCCGCAGGAATGAATTTGAAGAATTTTGTAAGAAGTGTGGTATAGCAAGGTATAAGACTCCTCCATATACACCTCAGTATAATGGAGTTGTAGAAAGAATGAATAGGACATTGATGGAAAAATAAAGGTGCATGCTTAGTGGTGTCGGGTTAGGGAAAGAATTATGGGAAGAGGCAATGGGTACTGCGTGTTACCTAGTCAACAGATCACCCTCATAAGTTTTGGATGAAAATACTCCACAAGAGGTATGGACTGGTAAGAAACCTTCTCTCACACATCTCAAGGTATTTGGCTGTGAGGCCTATGTTCATGTTCCAAAGGAAAACATGAGTGAGCTAGAAAAGAAGGTTGAAAAGTGTATATTTAATGGGTATAAAGATGGCTTGAAAGTTTATTAGCTTTGGAACCTGGAAACTAAAAATGTTGTGTATAGCCGAGATATGGTATTTAGAGAAATGAAGGATGTTGTTAAATAGGAAGTCCTAACAAGTAAGGAAGAACCAGAGAAAATAGAGTTTGATTTAAAGGATGATGAATCAGACTTTACAAAAGAACAAGAATCAGAATAAGAAGATCATCATACTCTAGTATTGAGGAAATCAGTTTGAGAAAGAAGGATACTGGAAAGGTATACTCCATCTAATTTTCGTTCAAATTTTTCTTTGTCTATTGATGATGATGATCCTAGAACTGTTAGGGAGGCATCGGATTCAGAGAATGGAAAAATATGGAAAAAGGCCATGGATGAATAAATGGTATCCTTGCATAAGAATGAGGCTTGGGATCTAGTGGAGTTATCGACTGGAAGAAATCCCACTGGAAGTAAATGGGTATTTTAAAAGAAGTTGATTGTAGAAGGAAAAGTGGAGAAATACAAAGCTCGGTTAGTAGTAAAGGGTTATTCCCAAGTTGAGGGAATTGATTTTGGTGATATTTTTTCTCCTATTACCAAGTCAACTTCTATAAGGTTTATGTTATTTGTTGTTGCTGCATTTTATTTTGAGGTAGAACAAATGGATGTGAAGACGACATTCCTACATGGGGATCTGGAAGAAAAAATCTATATGAAGCAACTAGAAGGATTTGTTGTGAATGAAAAGAAGGAGCTGGTATGTAAGTTGAAAAAGTCTTTGTATGGTTTAAAACAATCACCGAGGATGTGGTATCAAAAATTTGATACTTATATGCTGGTACTTGGCTTCACAAGAAGCAAAGAGGATCATTGTGCGTATTTTAAATTAATTGGTGATAATTTGATTTATTTGGTCTTGTATGTGGATGACATGTTGCTGATAGGAAACAACAAGGAGATTATCCAGGATGTGAAAAATCAGTTGTCCTCTAAATTTTACATGAAGGATCTTGGTGCTGCAAATTTCATTTTGGGCATGGAAATTAAAAGAGATTGGAAAAAGAGGAAAATCTGGTTAAATTAGAGAAAATATGTCGAGACAATATTGGAGAGGTTTAATATGCAGGAATGTAAACTGATGAATTTCCCTATTCTTGTTGGTGTAAATTTATCTGTGGACCTGTGTCCCAAGAAACAGGAAGAGGAGGAGGACATGTCTCGTGTTCCATATGCGGGTGAAGTTGGTAGTTTGATGTATGCAATGGTATATACTAGACCAGACATTGCACATGCAGTGGGAGTTTTGAGCAGGTATATGTCAAAACTAGGGAAGGAGCATTGGACAACAGTAAAAAGGGTTTTCTGCTTTGTGGATGTTGAATAGGCTGGAGATATCGATCATAGGAGATCCACAAGAGGGTATTTGTTTAATCTGTTTGGAGGAGAAATCAGTTGGATGAGCAAAAGACAGGTCATAGTGGCACTTTCAATTACAAAAGTTGAATACATGGCAGCCACTCATGCAAGTAAGGAAGAAGCATGGTTACAAAGATTGTGTTCAGGTATTGGTTTGGTACAGAAACATGTAAGGATAGATTGTGATAGTCAGAGTGCAATTTTTCTGGTGAAGAACCCTTCTTATCATTGAAAGACAAAGCATATGGATATTCAATATCACTTTGTGAGAGACATTGTTGAAGAAAAAAAAGTGTTGCTGATGAAGGTGGACACTTTGAATAATGTTGCAGATTCATTAACAAAATATGTGAGAACTGAGAAGTTCTCTTGGTGTAGAGGATCCATGGGTATTGTTGCCTTGGAGTGCTGATTATGTAACCATTTAACCCCCTATATGCAAAGAAAACAACAAGTGGGATAATGTTGGGTATGTGTTATATTCTTTGCATGACTAGCTCTAGTGTCCGATACATTGCGTTGGGCACGTAGGGGGGTTTGAGGGGGGGGCACCAGGCCCCCCTTCAGGGGTTGCAGGGGGGAGATATCTCCCTTGCATGGTATTTCGGGGGAAATGCCCCCATTGTTTCCTCGAGAAACATGTCTCATTTTTGGCCTCATTTTTCATGTCACCTCGATTTTCGTCTCCATTGTTGGGATATTTTTCGGCCCATGGGTTTTTTTCCGATGGTTTTATATTTCTGATTAAGGAATTAGGGTTGTTGACTAATCCAGGTCATTGGGTTAGGGTTTTGGATGTCGATGGCTCCTATATGTATATTACATTGTAAACAATGTATCACTATGAATGAATATAGAATATGCTAGTTTTCCCGGTTTGGGTTTCCAGGGGAAAAATATCTGTTGAATGTGTGTATTTTCCATTATATATTTTCTTTTCTTTTATTGAAAATATGTTTGCAGTAAAATATTGTATAAGGTTAAAATCTACACATATGAATCCTTAAAAATTGATGGCCAATAATATCCAACTCTTATTATTTTATGTGTTGTAGTAGTAGGTGAAAAATGTCCTTCACATATTCCTTCATGAAACTCTTGTATCAGTTCTTGGGCCTTGCTTTCATCTACACATCTCAACAACATGCCATCATAGTTTCTTCTGAACAATATCTATGCAATCAATACATACTGGCTTGACTTCATATTTAAATCTCTTCTTTCCTTTGGAGTCATGTTGGTGGGAAATTGACCAGATTTTAAATAGAATACAATATCTTTGTACCACTCCAAGCCAATTATATGATTTCCAATTGAAACCGAAATCACTCCATTCAGGGCATCACTATCCGCAATAAGTTTTCACAATCCTTTCCCTATGAATGCTTTCAAAGGCTTGATTTCAATGTCATACTCCTAAACATTTTCCAACCAATTCTCCCATTTCCCTTCTCTTAGTTGCTGGTGTTGGTCACTATAATTGCTTAATTAATTCAAACAATCAAGTGCTACATAAATTGTCAACCCAGGGAAGTCTGTTTATTTCAAAGGTAACCACGCACTATATATGCTCAATTCCAAAAGCAGCCTAAAGTTGTAGTAAAGAAAACTATATTAATCACACTTGCCTTGAA
>JASDQU010391987.1:0-10969 GCA_032191745.1 Picea mariana | reverse complement strand
TACTAATATAGTGGACCTAGTCCACCTTACATTGAATGACCTCCACTATTATCACTATGGACCCTCTGGGGCCCCCCCCACTACCTCTATAGCTACCTTACATTCCATCCCCCCTTATGAAAGCGTTGTCCTCAACGCTTGATGTACAACCATATACCAGGGTCCCATGGATAATTGTGGACCATAACGCTGAAGAAGATTGAAGAACCAAGGTCCCATGTAGAAAGGAAATCCACCATGTTGAAGTAGTCCAACCACCATTGTAAGCCCGGGTCCCATGTCCAAGTGCTCATGTGAACTCCTCGTGGAAGATTTTGGAACCCAATAACCGACTCCAAATGATGCTCCAAAGACTGACACCTATCATGTGGATCCAAATAAGAAGATCCATCCACATAGTGGAAAAGGGTCGTAGCAGAATCTGGAATGAATAATACCACTGTAGAATATGGAGATTGAACACTGGTAACTAGCTCCTGATGTGGGACATTGATGTTCTCTACAGAAGGTGGAGTAGAGTCATCAAATAAAATATGAAAGTGGTTGTCATCCCAAAAATGACAACTATCCATATACCAATCATCACAATCTGCCTCAAAATTATACCAAGCATATATTTCTTGATTATATTCATCTCTGAGGCCCTCCATAAGAAATATCCCATGCATGTTATTCAATGAATCTTGAATACTACGAAAACTATCATTGAGGCCATATGTGAGGCTGTTTGTGAGGTTGTCTGTGAGGCCATGTGCAAATGCATCCAATCTGTCATCCAATGTGTGAAACAATTGGGCTTTGAATGATTCAAGAATTTCTTTCAGGTTTTGAGAAGAAATAGCCATCTGAGCACCCTATGAACCCTTCTATCCTACAGCCATCACGAAAAAACTCAAGAAATAGACCCAATAAGTTTCGGCAAAAAATCGCGGTTTTTTCTGGAAAAACCCTAAAAAACTGTTGAAGTTAAAATGCTCATAACTTTACTTCCCGAACTCCGTTTCAGCTGATTTTTTTTTTGAAATTGGGTGAAATTGTGAGAGGAACTCAGATCTGTAACTTGCTTGAGAAAATTCAGCCTCCAACTGCTACAAAAAATTAAAAAAAAAAAAAATCGCGCCGTCGTCTGCCGAAAAAAACCTTGAAAATTTACAGATTTTAAAACTTCAATATCTTGACTTCCCGGACTCCGTTTTGGACGATTTTTTTTTCAACTTGGTTGTTTTTCTGAGAGGAACTTAGATCTATAACCCTTTGCTGCAAATTTTTCACAGAAATATACTGAAAACTTCGAGAATGTCGCGGCCCTCTTTTTTTTATTCTCCGGAAAAAAAAATCTGCAAAAATATTTGCCCACAATGTCTGCCCAAGGAAAGTGCTCTGATACCAATTGTTAAGAACCAAAGACTAGATACAAAAACACCACAACATATATATAAGAATAATATAGAAAATCACAACTTTATTATATCAAACCCTTGAGGTAGGGCAACACCATACAATGGATCCTATTATGGAAGGGATCCTCTTATGTTCACTTGCCTATTCGAGGGGGCATCCTCCTATTGAGCTACCGCTCCAAATACAATACTTCTCTTCATGTCTCATTACATTGCTTAAACCCCTTTATATAGTGTTATCATCACCTAAGAACATCCTAGAGGAGGAATCTTCTAGAAGTAGAACCTTCTAAGAAGTCCTCTTACATTTATTATATCTAATTACCCATTTATTATAACTAACTACCATAGTGGGCCTTATTTAATAATATAGTGGACCTAGTCCACCTTACATTGAATGACCTCCACTATTATCACTATGGGCCCTCTGGGCCCCCCCACTACCTCTCTAGCTACCTTACAGAAGTGTTCTAGTTGATTAATAGTGGCACACTTTAAATGTTTATTGATTACTTGTTTTGAGAGGCATTATGTGTAATGGTTTGTATTTGAGAGGAGT
Source organism: Picea mariana (assembly GCA_032191745.1). Classification (NCBI taxonomy): domain Eukaryota; kingdom Viridiplantae; phylum Streptophyta; class Pinopsida; order Pinales; family Pinaceae; genus Picea; species Picea mariana. The sequence continues at coordinate 9,010 of JASDQU010391987.1, read as the reverse complement.
TATTTAACATGATGTGGTGTGGATTATGAATTGTAAATTATGAAGAGTTGGGTGATTATAAAGAGAAGTCATCATTTTCTTGTATACTCATTGCTCAATATGTTTGTATTGGCTTAATTCATTTATCTATATGGAATTTTATTACTATCATTTTGATTTTCTTCTATTGGTGTGTTATTTCTAAGATGAAGAATCTCCTTCCTTTCTCTATAATTTGATGGGTATTGCTTTAGCTTATGTTGAGTACTAAATCCACAATGTGGTGCATTATAGTTGATTGATTATGGAACAGTTGAAATGTTTATTGATTGTTTGGTTTCAGATGCATTATGTATAATGGTTATGTATCTTGGAGTAATTATTTGGCATGCAACAACATTGGTTATGAATTATGAATGATGAAGAGATGGGTGATTTTTCATTGAATGATTCCATTAATGCAATCTGAGAAAAAAGGAGTCATATTTTATATATCTTCACTAACAAACACAGGTTAGGAGCATATAGAATTTTCAATGACTAGCACACAATCATAATAAGCTGCATACAATAAATCTCAGATAGAGACCTTTGGAAGAACCCATCATCTAGGCAAATGAAAAACTAACTTTTGATAATGCAACACATAAGTTTAATGTTTTCACTACTAGGTTGATTGTATGTCTTTCTACAAATACAAATACTTTCAATTTTGTACTTAGGCATAGTGATAATAAAGGAAGCTTCCACTAGTCCCCAAATTTGCATACTATGTGCTTTTCCTAGGCACTAACAGTTAGAATTGCAAATGCAGAAAACACAATTCACATATGATAATTAACAATCACAGAGATAAGAAACACAGAGATTTCACGTGGTTCACCCAAATGTTGGGCTACGTCCACCAAGCATATGTATCAGTTGTCTTATTATTCAGATCATGGAGATTACAGTAGACTTGCAAGTTCTCTCATATCCTCTCACTCTATTGTATATGCCTCTACGGGCTTACATAAATTAATATACATTTACACAAGAAAATGATTTAAAATGCAATCCTATCCATATTCTAACATGGTCTATTTAGTTGCAACCAACGCAGAATAATAGGATCCAAATCCATCCTTGGAGGAATTCGTTGTCACCAAATCCCAACAATCTCCACCTTGACAACAATTAACCTGATACCTTTCTCATTCCTTTTGTTCATCACCTTTTCTACAAACCAAGAGAAGCCAAGCACCATTGCATCTTCTCTAATAAAAGTGGTTTCATGATCTCGCATGTGTGACTTGCACGAGTTTGGATTTCCTGAGGGGTCACTCCACCTCACACATGTCTTCCACAACTGTGTTGTGAGACATATTTAGTGATATATCTCCTTCTATCCAAGACACCTGTAAAATATACATTACAATTATCACAGACCATCTCAGTGTAACCATTATAGGTGAAATTTGTGCTTATCAAATGCTAAAGCACCCATTTCACTACAACGCCTGAATCTGACGTGTATCCGACAACATCATTAGCCTGTGAAACATCTGGTCTTAACCATTTCATCACATACAACAGACCTCTTACTGAACTTACATGAGACATAACCTTTTCTTCTTTATAGACATGACCTATGCTTGAAGAAAACTTATAATGGAAAACAAGAGGGATAAAAACTGGTTTTACAATGTTCATACTAAATTCTAACCACAACTTACCATTACCATCTCTGTGTACTTCGATGCCCATAATTTGTTTTGTTGCTCCTTGATCCCTCATCTGAATTGTCATGTCCACCTGAGTCATTTTCTTACTGATTCTATCCATGCTTTGGCTTACATCGAGCATATCATCAGCAAATAACATCAAGACTGTAAATGTACTATAAAATGTATAGGCACTCCTACCCTTTGAAAAATTCTGACTCACTATCAAGGATTCAAACCTCTTGTATATTTTCATGGGTACCAATAGGCCATGCAATGAATTTTCTAGCATGCAAACAAATTTACCGTTGCGATCTTGAAACAACCCTTTTGGTTGTTCCGTACATACTATATCTCTGTCAATGATGACCTTGTGAGAAGTAGGATCCCACACACAACATCCCTTTATACCACCATCATAACTTGCAGAGATATAAAACAAGCAGGAATTCAGAAACAAAGATTTTAAGTTTGGAAATGATTTACCGCTTACCAGTACCTGCAATTCTTTCTTGCTCTTATGACCTTGATGCTTCTGCCATAAACAAGAAGATACATCTGTCACTTCATATGCCATTTCAGTACTTCTTTCTAGCTTATAAAGGTTATCAACCTTTGTTTCCTTCATCACTACTAAACTACCTTTCGACAATGTGAGTGCTCCACCTTGACCTGTATACTTATATCCACAAGAATCCAACACTCCCAATGAAATCAAATTTGATTTAAGCTCAGGTACATATCTAACATTCGTTAATTCCCTAACAATACCATCGAACATCCTGATTCTAATACTTCCAACCCCAACAGTTTTACAGGGAATACCATTTCCCATAAACACTACACCCTCATCAACAAATTGGTAAGAAATGAACCAATTTCTATGTGAGCACATGTGGTGGGAGGCACCTGAATCTAACTTCCATTCTTCTTGATATTGTAAATTACTAGAAACGGATAAAACTTCATCAGTCATACCTGAATTTGTTACAGCCAAATTTGCTTCCTTCATAGGGTTTTCCTCAGATTCCTTTCTTTTCCAACAATCTTTCTTGAGATGTCATGTTTTTCCATAGTACCAACATTTTGCTTTACCCTTTCTACATCTTGACTCGGATCAAGAAGAACTTATCTCATTCTTCTCTTTAGTTCGACCTCTGATCAACATCACCTCTAAAGTTGAGGTTTCTTGACTGGATTTTCTCCTCATCTCCTTGGCCAACAAAGCTCCCACAATAGAGTCATAATCTAAAACATCTATTGAGCTAAAGCTGATAGAGGTGACTAGATTATCTCAAGACTCAGGCAACGAACACAATAATGTAATAGCCTTATCTTCATCTTCGAATTTAACTTCCATATTAGTCAATTGAACTATAAGGGTATTGAAGGTATTTAAATGGTCAACAACTTTTGTACCTTATTTCATCCACAAACTGTATAATTGTCTCTTCAAGTAGATTATGCTCGTCAAGGATTTCGTCATATATAGACTTTCCAACTTGCTCCATAAGCCTGATGTTGTATCCTCTCCTACGATATTAAACAAAACATCATCCACTAGACATAAACAAATGGTACTAAGAGCTTTTGCATCCAGATCTCCCCATTCCTCATTTGTCATAGTCGTTGGTTTTTTTGGCTTGCCTGCCAATGCTTTTTGCAACCCTTGTTGCACCAGTAAATCATGCATCTTGAGCTTCCAGAGCTCAAAGATTCTTTTACCACTAAACTTTTCAACTTCAAACTTCGAACTCTGCATCTTAGCCATTAGCATAAAATCTCCTAATGCCCAAATCACTGCTTATAGCTTAAGCTTCCCTTTAAAAAAATAAATGGAGATATAATCTTTTAATTCAAAAATGTGATTATATAAAATAAGATTAAGGACATAAAATAATTAATATATTGAATGCCCAAACTTTTGTTTTCATAAAACAAATGTCCACTCAATAAACTTTATACCTCACAAATGATAAAGTTTATACCTCACAAAATATCCACTTAATAATCTGTGTACCTCACTCATGAATGATAAAGTTTATACCTCACAAAAATATCCACTTAATAAACTTTATACCTCACTCATGAATGATAAAGTTTATACCTCACGAAAAATATCCACTTAATAAACTTTATACCTCACTCACGAATGATAAAGTTTATACCTCACAAAGACGGAAGTTGTATTTCTCTAGATTGACGCTCCTTCACAATGGGTGGGGGAGTGCTACTTTGAAGATCAATGCTCCCTGAGTGTGGATGGGGGAGAACTAACGCTCCTTGAGTGTGGATGGGGGAGCGTCGGTGCTCTGTGATGCATGAATTGGGTGCGCGGCCTTCACAAAAATTTCAATTTCATAAGTGTGAATGTGTCGGCACGCCTCTAACACTGCCTAGGGAGCGCCAATGAATTTCTACACAATTCACGATCTTGCACCACGGATCTGGTCCTTACGGATCTCCGACGCAGCTCTAATACCAATTGTTAGAATTGTAAATGCGGAAAACACAATTCACATATGATAATTAACAATCACACAGATAAGAAACATAGAGATTTCACATGGTTCACCCAAACGTTGGGCTACGTCCACCAAGCATAGGTATCAGTTGTCTTATTATTCAAATCATGGAGACTACAATAGACTTGAAAGTTCTGTCATATCCTCTGACTCTATCGTATCTGCCTCTACGGGCTTACATGAATTAATATACATTTACACAAGAAACTGATTATTAAATGCAATCCTATCCATATTCTAACTTGGTCTATTTAGTTGCAACCAAAGCAGAATAATAGGATCCAAATCCATCCTTGGAGGAATTTGTTGTCACCAAATTCCAACACTGACATAGGCATATAGATATATATCAAAATTTTGTTCTTCTTTCCCCCGACTTTACTTTTTCTTTCATTGGTTGTGTGTGTATTAACAAAGGCTTTTGACCATTATCAACCACATAGGTTCACAAGGCTAAATTGCCCAATTAGTACTCTCACCCTTGAAGGTGAAGCCTCTGGCTTGTGCTACAAACTACCATATATATGTTAAAATCAATGTTATCATAATTGAACAGATCAACCCCAAAAATCTTAACCAGATCAAAACTAGAAAAAAACTGTAAAAAAAAAGACCATAAAACCGATCGACCAAAACATACATAAAATATTCAAATTTTGAAAAAAAAACATATATATTCATTTGCATCCATATGAATCCAAACCATTATGCACAAATATGCAACGTTTCTCAAGTATATAGCAAGTAAGGGCGCATATAACCAAAATAGCACCAATTGCAATCCATCTATGAACCAGAATACATCAATAAAGAGGCTCTCAATGGCCTCTATAGTCAAAAAAATATGCTACAACAAATAACTACATATCATTAAAATCCTTGCCTATATTCTGATCCCTATCATCAATATCACCCTCTAAGCATTAAAATTAAATAGAAAAATCTTAACATGCCTAATCAATGATTGTGCTTAAGAGAAGGGTACATTTTCACTAGGGTCATGTTAGAGGAGTTCAACAATCAATGCCACCAACATCAAGGTACATGGAGGGCCTAGTGCTCTCGATTAAATGCCAGTTCTATACCCTCATACATGATAGAATCTAGTCAAAACGTTGCAATCCTACCAATCATAAAATCCTGAAAACTATTAAGTCTTTTGAATTTTGCATGTGATCTAAAATTCTACTTTCTCCATATGAAGTCTAATGAGGTTGGAACCAATCTCAAACATCCTGAAACAATTAATGGTAATGTTAAAATTTTAAGTAAAAGGACAGAATTATATTCCTTTTCTGTCCTTTTACTTTAAGAATTTAATATTACCATTAATTACTAGGGGTGGACCTCACTAAGAATTGTGTGAGTGAAATGGAGGGTGGGAACCTCTTTAAATAGTTTTAGTAGGGCCCCAGGGTTAGGTATTTTGCTTTCCCTTTAAGTAATTTAAAAAAAAAAAAAAAAAAAAAGATTTGGTGGTCGACAATTGTGATGTAAAGTGTTGTACAAAACCATTTAGTTTCATCATTTAAGGCCAGTTCCATATGGAAATACCAGTTTAGGTACAAAATTGGTCGGCTTAGTAAAGAACTAGCCTTAACCAATTTGAAACATCGAACCAGATCAATATGGTGCCAAACCGATCTGACTAGCCGGTTCCAATAACACTAGTTAAAATGATATTCAACAAAGCTTTCTAATCTAATAAGAAAAATGAAGATGGAGAATGAAATTGCGGAAAACACAAATGCAAAATAATCTAAATCCTAATACTAGGAGCAAAGAAACAAAGTGATGGGCAACATGATAGATAAAAGACAACAATGAGAATAGTCCACGATAATGGCCTAGTATAAATCAAAAAATTGTGAGGAAGTGAAATAGTTAAAATGACTTGGAAACTTTCACTATCACACAACCATGATGGAAATGAAACATGATTAAACATAAAATGGAAGAGAGAATAGTCCACAACTAAGGTTTATGCTTGATTAGAGATTTAATGTATTGAGAAATATTTCATTGCCACAATCAAGCTCCTTGTTTTTGGACCAAAGTTAACAATATAAAATACAATAAGGCAATGCAATTGCATTTGAGAATAGATCACTTGATACAACTACATAAGCTTACAAGATGCATAAGACACATCCATAAAGTGAATAGTCTAATATTATATTGACAATGCCTTGGCTTTTATTTACCATTACTAACATGTGCCTCAATTCTCCAAAAACATAGCTTACAATGAAGAAATAAGTAAAACCCTTTACTTTGAGGAGCAAGGTTCTATTTATAACCCAAGCCTATGGCCCATGGTCTTCTAATTCTCCAACCCTTCATGTACCAAAAGGGACTCTTCCACTTCCAAAGAGACTCTTTAGCTACTGAAATCTTTTGGCTCTTCGAGAGTTTTGTGCTACTACATTTGTAACTCTTTAGTTTGACTATTCAAACAAATACTTAATTTATTAACAATATATGTTCAATAAAACTCAATACCACAAATACTTGTGCTCAATGAAGTGAGAATTAATCATCAAGACTTAAAGGCAAAGACTTTGATGCCAAGTATATGCTTTGGCATGTTGTGCTCAATGAAGTGAGAATTAATCATCAAGACTTAAAGGCAAATATTTTGATGCCTCGTCTATGATTTGGCATGTTCGTTCCAACACCTCTTGATTTGAAATAACTTTCTTTCAAACTTTGTAAAAAAGTTAAAACGTGACAAAGTTTGAAGCCAATGGTTCAACTTGAAGACAAAAGGCCAAATGCCACAAAAAGATGGAAACAAATCACTCAATGCTTGGCAATCCAAGACAAAATTATAATAAATAATGCTTGCTTAATGCAAAACTAACTAAATATAGATGGAAAAAAATGTATCTTGGGAAGAAGGACGTAATAGCAAAAGAATGAGGAGGACAAAGAGGATATGAGCCTATCCACGAGGAGAAAATATTGTCTCTAAACAAAAATAATATGTGAAACATTGCCAGTGAATAAGAGTACACAAATTCTTTGATTGAGAGTATATAAATTCAATTTGTAGCAATTCCTAAATTAATAGCCATCAAATGCTATTTTTTTCCTGTTGGGTTTCTAGGGTAATTGATCCGGATTATTTTCGGCACGAAATGAGAGTGGAGATATAATAAAGAAATGCACAGAGATATCGCAGATATCCAATAATATAACAGAGTTGTATCAGAGATGAAACCATAAACATAGAGATACAGTAATACACGATTTCTATTAATGAAAGAAATGTATAGAGACTATAAAAATACAGAGTGAAAGACTCGCTAGAATGGTGGCATCCTATCTCTGAGAAGAGATGTGACGGCTACTCGCATTCGCAAGAAGATGATTACAATAAGGCTCTGAAGGCCTTTTTACAATAAACAGGAATGCCAAAAACCCTATACATCCAAAAACCCAACCCTAGGAGATGAAGCACCAAAAGTAATGTGGGCCCCGTTTGGATAAGTTAGTACATCAACTTCCTGGGGTCGTAACTTTTGCATACGATCTCAGTTTTAGGCACATGATAGCCCGTTGGAAAGGTATCGTCGAGAAGATTCATTTTGGAGGAAAATTTGAAGGAACTTCTATATTTCTCCCCGTTTTCCCAAAAACGTCATTTAGGGCCTCAAAATGGCTCCGAAAGTTAAAAACTGCTAAAAATAGTAAATTACAAAAATTGCCAGAAAACTGTTTTTAGCCAGTTGGAAAAGGTGGGTGGCCACCGAAATCCACCTGGATCAATCCTCCCTCCTTGGAAAGCAATGGTCTCCATTGTGTTGAGTGCCTGGGGGAGAGGAAAAAATGTTTGCTGAATCTAAATCTTGGTGAGTTGCTTGCCTTGCTGGAGACATCGCGCTGCTCAGTTTGTGGAAGTCTGTCATGAACCTATTGAGACTGAGGTTGTTCAACAAGTCGAGCTACACAAGAGGATGGTGTGCAGAAATAATCTTTGCACTTTGCTGCAACCTTGTCGACCTGCTTCTGTTGGATAGAAGGTGCTTGGGGTGAGGCTGTAGTGGTTGCAGTGTCCTTTTGTTCCCCTTTTGAATAGATCGTGAAGAAGATGAATTTTGCAATATGAGATACTACCTTGCAGCATTGTTTAGGTAGAACAATAGTCGAAACTACCTTTAGTATTCTGTAGAAATGACCCCCAAGAGAAACAATGACACTGCGAGGTTGAGACTCATAAACAACATGGCGTCTCCACATATATGGCTGACCCAAGAGAACATCACAGACATTCAGTGGGGCACCATCACATAATACCTCATCCTTGAAGGGTTGGATGCCATATGACAATCGACGTTGTTGGTTGACATGAAGATCTCGTCCTTGGAAAAGCCACCCAATGTTGTATGGTTGTGGGTGTGGTGTTGTCAACAATCCCAACTGTTTGACGACCTATGTTGAGATGAGGTTCTTCTGGCTTCCGCTATCAACAATAAAATGTAGCGGGGTCCCCTTCACTCACATCTGTGAATGAAAAATGCGTTCCCCCTCTTAAGGATTTGTTGCTTCTTCTGGTTGAATTATTGCGGTCGCGACAATAGCAGTGGGGTCTGCGTCGATGATCTGTCTTTTACCAGTATTTTCAGAATCAGATTCTGAATCAGGGTTTGGCTCCTTGTCTTTGATCTCGACCACCAATGAATGTTTTGAGCAACATTCATCGGTGTTGTGCCAGGGGATTTTGTGGAAATCGCTCCATTTTTCGGTGTCCTTCTTTGTCTTCCCGTGACCCTTATTTTCTCGTGTCTTGGACTAGTTTTC
>JASDQU010391982.1:5100-17890 GCA_032191745.1 Picea mariana | reverse complement strand
ACTTTTAATACTAAAATGAATAAAGTGGAAAATAATGATGTGAAACCCAAATGTATTTATGAAAATGATATGATGAAGGTTTAATTGGGCGATGAAATGTAAGGAATAGTGAAGGGAAAGGTGGATGAAAATACGACATTTCTGAGTCCCAACAGTTGGATGACAAGATTATTGTACCATTGAGGTATTCAAACTGGGTGGCCAACTTGGTACCTATAAGGAAGAAAAGTGGGGAGATACGCTTATGTGTTGATTTCAGAGATCTCAACAAGTGTTCTTTGAAGGAAATTTACCCCCTCCCCAAGATGGATCATATTTTACAGAGGGTGGTAGGTGCACACAGAATATCCTTGTTGGATGGATACTCTAGTTATAACCAGATAACAGTTTATGAGGAAGATAAAGGAAAAACAACATTCACCACCCCATGGGGAACATTTATGTATGACAAGATGCCCTTTGGGATGATTAACGCAGGGGCCAATTTTGAGAGGGCCATGGACATATATTTTGTGGGGGAGAAAGACAAATTTATGGGCATATAACTAGATGACATTACCATTTTCTCCAAGTCTGATGATGAACATTTGCAGCATTTGTAGCAGGTTTTCAAAAAATGCAGGAGGTATGGGATATCTCTCAATCCTAGGAAGTCTCACTTTGCCATGCTAGCAGGGAAGCTCCTAGGCCACATCATATCAGCCGGAGGCATAAACATTGATCCAAAGAGGGTTTGTACCATTCAACAAATTGAGATCCCCAGAAATAAAAAGGTTGTCTAGTCTTTTATTGGTAAGATAAAATTCCTCGGACGTTTTGTGCCAAATTTTGCTAAAATTCTGAAGCCCATTACTAACATGTTGAAGAAAGATGATGTGATAAAATGGTCCTTGGAGGAAAAATCATCTTTCCAAACAATCAAGAAAGATTTAGTCGAAGAACCTGTATTGGCCAGTCCTAACTATAGCAAATATTTCTTCATCTTCTCCTTTGCCTCAGATGAAACAATTGTTGTTGTACTACTGCAGAAAAATGAAGAAAGGCATGAGAGTCCCATAGCCTTTTTCAACAAATCCCTTTGAGATGCTGAGATCAAGTACGATATATTATAAAAGAAGGCTTATGCATTGGTCAAAGAACTCAATGCCTTTAGGGTTTATGTGCTACAGTATAGCATAACGACCTTTGCTCCTAGAAGCAGTTTCAAAGAGATTTTGGTCCAACTAGACAGCGAAGGGAACATAGGAAAATGGATTGTCAAACTATTGGAGTATGACTTGCACATAAGGCCCACCAAGCTGATCAAGGGGCAAGGATTGGCCATTATTATCAGAATCAAATTGTAAGGTGATAGAATTGCATCAAATCTTCACCTAATCAGATGCACCCATCATACAGCCTAGACAAGACAACTTACAGGTATTTGAAAACTACTCCTCTTCGCCTTGGTATAAAAACATCATCTATTTTCTGCAGCATCTTGAATGCCCACCAGATGTGAAGAAGATGAAGGACAGGTATCTCAAATTGAAAGCTGTCAAATTCTGCATTTTAAACCAGAGCTTGTATTGGAGGGATCCTGTTGTCATTCTGTTAAAATGCCTTGATGAAAATGAATCCAAACAAGTCACAACAGAAATGCACATAGGAGTGTGTGGAGGGCACCATCATTGGAAGTCCACAATGCTCAAGATCCTGAGGGCAGGATACTACTAGCCCACCCTTTTCTCTGATGTGTTTTCCATTGTTAGAGCCTTCAATGAATGTCAGATGTTTGCATGAAACATAAGTTACTATCATTGCCCCTGAAATGGGGGTTAGACTTCATAGGAGAAATAAATCCACCCTCTAGTGGAAAACACAAGTGGATCCTCACGACCACCGACTACTTCACCAAATGGATTGAGGCTGTGCCCACTAGGAATTCCACTAACAAGGTAATTATGAATTTCCTGGAAACTAATATTTTTGCCATATTTGGTTGCTCCAGCAAGCTTGTAACAATCAATGCCCAAGATTTCAAGTCCAAAGCCATGATTGACTTCTGTGGCAGTCTCAAAATTTCCTTGGCAAATTCCACACCCTATTGCCCTCAGGGAAATGGCCTGGCATAATCATCAAACAAGACTCTCATCAAGATCATTAAAAATTTGTTGACTGAAAGAAAGAAATCACGGGACTCTAAACTCAAAAATGCCTTATCGACGAACATGATCAACACTAAGAAGTCTCTAGGAACCTCACCATTCGAGTTGGTTTATGGCATAGATGTCGTTTTTCCTACTCATCTTGGTATACCAGTCCTGAAATTATTGTAGGGGGATATTGAGGAACCCAATGACATCCAACAAAGAATCTTCTAGATTATAGAATTTTAGCAGAGAAGAGAAGCACTTGATCATAGGACAGAGGCATACCAGAGCAAGATCAAATCAACCTTTGATAAGAAAATCAAGAAGGAGATTTTTCATAAAGGTGACCTAGTTTTGAGGTGGGATTCTAGAAGGGATGACAAGTCCAAGCACAGTAAATTTGACAACCTCTGGTTTGGCCCTTTTAAGGTGGTTGAATTTTTGAATAACAACACATTCATCCTGCACAATCTATATGATATAGAGATCTTTGGAGGCCCAATAAATGGGTGCTTCCTGAAACACTATTTTGTTTGAGGATGGGGGGAGGCCCCTCTTGTACCATAGATGCTTATTTTATTATTGATTTTGATTAGTTATTTGTGTGTGAATAAAGACTCCATATACCAACAAGGCACTGGGGTGCAGCTTCAGTTTTCAATTCAATAAAATGCATGGTTGAGGAACAGTAACAGGTATGCAGGGATGATAGAAAGAAATGAGGGTAAGTGATAAAAGGTAAGAGCATTTATCTAATATCAAGGAACCGATCTATAGTTCTTATCACCTCACAGGGATGAGCTATCCCCAGTTAGAGCCAATGTTGCAACCTAGGATATAATCCCTAGGTGAAAAAATGAAGAAAATAAGCTTAGCGTGACCCACAATATATTTTTTATCCTAATTCTATTGGTGACTTGACATTTTGGGCACGTTGTGGCTAAATAGCATGCAAATGTCAACGGTTGAGTGAGGCTCACTCAAATCTATGGCCAGCAGCAGATATCAGACCCCCCCCGACCTTTCTTCCTTTAACGGAGGGGGGGGATCCGAGTTGGTGATTTTCTGGCATGGGCCCCTCACGACATGTCACCTCTACATCAACTAATACCCCCCTCTCTCTTTCCCTCTTACCACCTACCCCCCCTCTGAGCTAACCACCAAACCACCTCCCAATACCGCTCGCGCTTCCGTTGACATCTGTCCTCCACTCACACTATTGCGTGCCTTTTCATTTTCCGCTTTTATCTATTCCTCCTCTCTCTATTCGCCACCTATTCTTACACTCACTTGCCAACCTATCTACTCCTCCTCTCTCTACGCACCACCTATATCCTTCACTACACATCGCTAACTCCATACTCTTGATGCCTCCATCGTATTCACACCTCCTCTCACTTTTTGACATCTGTCTTCACATCTCACCTACCCTCATATCCGCTCATCCCATCTTCCTATTGGATGCATGCCTCCACGTCTTACTATTCGCCACTAGTTCATCACAGTGAAAGCTCAAGTACAGTAGAGACGGACTGTGCTTAGATTCTAAAAGCTCAGACACAGACAAAGAGTAAGTCTCAGTCACAGAGCAACACAGATTAGTTCCAGAAACACTTCATCAAACTGCTCATACAACTGATTATCTCTTGTGGCATCCAACAACTCGCATGCATGCCATCGTTCAACACAAAGCTCTGCTCTATCACTCTATGGCCTATTTTTGGCCAATTCAGTTCCTCCAGAGCAGGCATCGGTTATGTCTCAAAGACAGTAGTAGTTTTTATTTGATTAAGTCCATCATTTTCCTAGATTAGGTGCAAGAGTGGTCTTCTGTGTGTGATAAGAACCACTCTTGTTGATTAAGTCCAGTGTCTTAGTGAAGTTAATAATTTTATTTATGAACATTTAGCTAAATTTAGGTTTGAGTCCCTTGAGGACGAGAACCTCTCCAACTCTTTAAATAGTTAGCTTTTGGATATTGTAATGGTCGGATTTTTGGGAAGGAATAGAAATACAACAGAATAGTTGGACCCGTTTTATGGATGGATTAAATCTCTCTACCTGGTGAACATACTCTTGATGAAAGTGTTTCGTTCAACTCCTCGTGTGTTTTTATTCTTATCTTGAATACAGACTTTTATTTGTGCGACCTACATTTCATTTCCTTTCAGCTATTGTATGACTTATTTTTACTGATATGAAACCTATCAAACATCTAATGCTTTGGTGAAGATTTGTTTTGCAGCCTGTGTTTCCTATTATTTCACTGGTTTGTCATTAGTGTGCCATCAACCAAGGGGGACCCTCATCCATACCATTATGCCAACCCAACCTTGCCTTTGTCTTGATAGAATAACCCTCTGACCAACCAACGAAAAGTTTAAGAAGTGAGCATTCTAAATTGATAGGTGGCCTAGATTTTCCCTTTAGTAGTCAGGTGCACACCTTAGGACCAACCATACATATGATCAATGCAAGGAGGTGCATGCGGGAGATGGACACTAGGGAGAATGTTCCCTCCTCAGTATAGGGTGTCAAGTTGCGAAGGATATAAACAAGTCTCTGCTTGGTTGAGGATGAAAAATTGTTGAGGCAAACAATTTATAATGCAAAGAGAGAACCAACAGTAGGCTCAATACTGCAAGCAAGGGCATGAGATGAAATCACAACTTTACGCCAAAAAATGTCCTTTTTCATAATCTTAGTCTACTTGGTTTGAAAAAGGGATAAAATTGTACCAAATAAACGTCTTTTCAAATCCAATTTACGAGTGTGAAAGAGACAAGTTCACTCAAAAATATTTTCTCTTTTGGAAAATGAGTCGGAAAAGATCTTAAATCAAACTCACGGCCTTTCAAGTCCAATTTAATGAGTGTGAAAGGGAAAAATTCACTCGAAAATCTTTTCATTTTTTAGATGAGTCTGAAAAGAGCTTATATCAGACTCATTGAGAGGTTTCTAGGTGGAATGTCATGGGGGAGGCCAAGGTTCTGGTGATGGACTTCTGTGAAAGGTCATCATCTTAGGAATAACTGAGACAAGCTTGGGAAAACCCAAAGCTCTCCAAGTTGAGGAGGATAAAGTGATAGTGGAGGTTACCATCTCCGTGATATATCAGATAATGTCTCTTACTTGAAAGGACATCGGTGGAGGAATTGGATACCCCACCAGACCATCCAAATCAAAGGGTAATTCTCTAGGAATTGAAGGGAGAGTACTCGAGGTGCGCAAAATTATCTCTTGTTCAGAAGGTGCAGTACTAGAAATGCTAATGACATGGTTGAAGGACGCATCACCCTCCAAGGGAAGGGTTGGATTTACCGTAAATTGCGTCAATATGACCACTTCTTCAACCATTGGTTGAATAGGATGCATGACACCAAGGCCAAGAGACGCATCACCCTCGAAAAGAAGAGTTGGATTGACTGGAGATTGCATCGGTACGACCACTTCTTCAATCGTTGGTTGAATAGGATGCATGAAAACAAGGCCAGGAGATGCATTGCCCAAAAAATTCGGGGTGTGGTCAAGAGAGGATTTCATAGGCATGACTGTCATTTCAATCAAAATAGAAACAGAGTCTTGGGAAGCCACAAACGCGTCAGAACCTGAAGGGCCCCCAGGTGAAAACCACGCTTTCGATATCTCAGTAGTATCAGGACACAAACAAGTAAGGAATTTCCTTCACAATTCCTGCAAAGAAATTTTGGATTACATCTGAGATTTCTAGGCTTCTAAATCGTATGAATGCCCCCAACGTCATTTACAATGGTTGGTGACATGTGTTATCACTCTAAGAGTCACTCTGGGTTGTAGATCGAGTGAGCTTGGTAACTTAATCAAATGCTCAAATAAAAGGTATAAAATGGATCAAGTTGAATGATTGGTTCATGAACTCTCTCACTTCAGACACACATGAATACACTCAGACAGATAGGGTTTTCAATTATATTGTTCAGATAGTTTTTAAAGATGAAAATGGATGGAGAATACTTATTATACCAGTAGAATCACACACACAATAGTATATATGAATGGATAACTATAATAGGTAAAATACATGTGATTCTTGTTTACCAATGCAAGGACAAAACGACATTTATTAGTCACTAAATAAACATAGAAAAAATGAATAGATATTCATCAACAGATACAGAATAGAAAAGAAAATTAAATTCTGAACATATATAGTGAAATAAGCTTATATTGCAATATGTATTCAAAGTATCCTTTATACAAGAGTTCTCTCAAATCCTCAAAACCAAACCCCTTACATCTTAGGTTTCAAAATCTTAAATATCCATTAAATATTAGTTGGTGATCCCCAAAAGATGGATCTAAAAGTTACATGTCAAAACAACTCTAGTCTAGTTACAATATAGTAGGACTAGATCATATTTCTAAGGGATAAGAATCCCTATCTAAATCTAGATCTTTGACTACCTTCTAGGCCTAGCTGGAGGATAGAAGAGGTATTCTTGAGTCAATATCAATAGTTGGCCTTTCAGTCATCCTTTCCTTGACTGAGAAAGAGTCCAAATCTGACTTTGCTTGTTTCTCATTGAAGATGGATGAGTTTGCAATGCACTGTACAAGAAACAGTTTGTTGGCGCTACAAACTCATGTAGATGAATGTCTTTGCAAAATTCATCAAAATTATTTGGAAACTAACTTGGAGGCTGGAAGGATGCTTCAGCTAAGCACATACCACCATAGCTCATTACTCATACTGAGATTACTCAGGCTTCATCTCAGACACATGCACTTATACCTCCCTCTTCATAATAAAAATCAATGGCCATTCATAATTTCATATGCTTGAGATAAACATAGAAGGTTTGTAAATATGATCCATAAGTAATTGAGGTTGCAAAACTGAAAAGAAAAGTCTGAAAATTTTATGTCAATTGCACCTTCATCTGAACCTTGTTCAATAGTTAAATCAGAGACACCAATGTCTAAGAATTGAGTAAACCTAGTTGAAAATTCCCTCCATTTGAAAATTAATTTTAATGAGGCCAAATATGGATTATAACAACAACACTTTGCACATATATCATTTCCAGCAACTTTTTTCAATATCTCAAGGGGCATGTTAGCACAGGGGTAGACCCAGGTTTCAACACTTAACAACACACCAACAAAACCTTGACTACCAGTGCTTTTGGAAACACCTGCGAAGAAGGGGAAGTCTCACCTGAGGTAGAAGCAGGGGGGTTATAGGAGGTGTCTATAACTAGGTTGGGACACAGATCTGTGATAATAGAACTTCACAACATATTTTTTTAACACTTAGGAAGTGATATGCATTAGTTTATCAACATTATTAACACCACAAAACATAATCAAAGATAGATCGGTGAAATAACAACAGATGATAACATACCCTGAACACTTAGCACTTAGCATTATAAGTTATATATAGCATTCATTTACCCTTAACACAAGTAAAGTATTTAAGCAAGAAAGAATCTATCTATTACATATCATAACCAATCACTAAGCAGATTCATAATAGAAATAACACAGCGCAAAGCAAACCATGAGACACCAAATATATGTGGTTCACCCCAAGGTGGGGCTACCTCCACAAACCGCTTCGCCTCTTTATTATTTGCCAGAATCTTACATTCATTCACTCCTATGCACTAAGCCACTG
This sequence comes from Picea mariana, assembly GCA_032191745.1. NCBI lineage: Eukaryota > Viridiplantae > Streptophyta > Pinopsida > Pinales > Pinaceae > Picea > Picea mariana. The sequence continues at coordinate 10,099 of JASDQU010391982.1, read as the reverse complement.
AGTTGAGCTCTGTACCAAACATGAGATCTGCGCACTGAGCACTAGATCCTCCTTCCAAAACTGGGTCAAATGCACATAGCCAAAACCATTTATCATAGCACTTGCACCTTATACAAAATCATAGTCACACACATACATTCCTTTGCACAAAAAAACTCTGTTCACAAAGAACTACATTCACCTCCCCCCCTTTCTAATATACATTCCCCTTTATTTATACTTTACAAACCATTACAATAAGGCCTAAACACGGGAAAAACCCATGGTCCAACATCCCCTAAAATCGTTACAAAACCCTAGAGGAATCTTTATTGGGTCCACATAACCCTAAAAAATGGGTGAGATCCATGATCTCAGCTCCATTTGGGTGCTCCTTCTTCGAACAACATGTTGAAGTCCAAAAGTGGGCCAAATCTAACCAAATTTTCCTCAAAACTTGGTCGAGGGCCAATAGGCCCCCAACACTCACCTATGACTCATCCCAAGTCACTCAGGTGCAGACAATGCCGCTTCAAAATCCTCGATCTTAACCCGACCTGCCTCGACTTGCTACCTCTCCTGAGCCTCCTGCTTAGCAAGCTCTTGGACTGTCTTCTTTGTAATAGGCCCTTCTAGGCAATGTTCTATTGTTGCAACTACTTGATCTAGTTGTGAGCCCTGCCCATCAATCTCCTCGAACACCTTGCAAGCTTCATCCTGCACAGGTTGTAGCTTCTGTGTTAATCTCATTACCTTACCTTGGAGGGCAGTGATCTGCTATTATACTTTGCACTACTCTTGGGATCTCTTCATTATTTCCACTACGGTGAGCAGCTTCATCTGCGCCTGCAACAAAAATTCTTGTTGTTACACCTCATGTAACTGCACTTATAGCTTCCTTAGCTCTGGATCCTCGATGAGGCGTTCATATGATTGGGAACTTTTATCACTTAATTGTTTGCATTCCGAGGTGAGGGATCTTATTCTTGTTACTATGTTTTTGGCGGTCTCCTCCCTCTGGTCATGCACCTTCTGTGGGGTGCTTGATACTGTTTGGGCCTCCAATTTTGTTATCCTAGCCTGAAGTTGTTGGAGGGTCTCTGCGAGCTTCACTACTTGAGCTTTGTCTGACTCTTACTCCTCCTGTACCAAGCCTGGCATAGAGCGACATGCTTTACTCACCACTTCTTTGACCATGGCATGTTCTGCGAGCATCTGCTTTTTTTCCCTCTGTAGTTGGGATTTTCCCTCCTGAAGTTTCGACTGAAGCTCATCTTTCTCGTTTTCATGGGTAGCTACATTGTTCTGCGTTGCTTGTAATTGTATTAGGACTTCGTCTTTCTCATTTTTCAAGGATTTTGTATCCTTCTCCTTCCCTTCCTATGCTCTCTAGAACTAAACTTATGTTGCATCCGCAATCCTTCTAAATTGGGTTGGTTCATCCCCCAATTCTACAGTCTGTAAAGACACAATAGGTATTGTGCGGACCAAGAAAAAAACTTGCTACACTTCAATTCCCTTTCAATCCTTCCGTATAACTCTTCCTGATTCTCTCCATATCTCTACAAGTTGTCTTCGGAAGCGTCCTCCATAGCTTCGCAGACCAGACTGATGTCGTCCTCAGTGAGAGTAGCCTCCAATTGTGGCTTATTGGTGCGCATTTTCTTCCTTGCTGAAAGTTTATTCGGAGAAACCTTCCTCTTTTGCGATGTCATTGTCCCTGGAGGAGGATATTCTGATGGTCTAGCTTTGCCTCCTCCCTTCTCTTCTTCTCTTTCATATCCTCCTCCCTGTCCTTTTACTTCATCTTCTCCTCCTCCTGGTGAGTCAGACCCATTATCTCCAGAAGCGCTGTCCTCTTCATCACTCTCTATGTCCTGGACTTCAGCCTTCTTTTTCTACTTCTTCGTCCCACTGGACTGACCGACATGTTCAACTTGTGTAACTATCGGGATTTCTATGGTGTCAGTGTCAAATAATTCTACATTGGTGAAAGGTACAAGAAATTCCTCCGGCCATTCCTTTGTAATCTCCTTCATATCTTCATCTGCCAGCTTGTATTATGACTGTAATTCGTCCTGGTGCTCATCTCTTTGCATGGTGATGTAGATGAAATGGGAATCAACGCAAAACTTCACTATGGGTCAATACTGATGCACAGTGCACAGTGTCATACGTGGGAATGATTCGATGGAGACCTTCAACTACTGGTAATATCCATGAAACACATCATTGGACTGCCACTGCTTCGTCATGTTGTTGGTATACCACAGGGTGGAAAACCGAGTGGCCAATGGCTCTAAAGGTTTGATATCTAGAAAAGTGGCTCCTTCAGGCATTTGCCAAGTGACAAATGTGATCAAAATGATCAACCAATTGTAATGGAATTCGTATCCCAAGTCCTGGGCTTCGTGGAAATCCTTCTCTATCTCGTTGACGAGGTAGTTCGCCTAGTTCATATGGATGCCTTCCACACATTTTCCTGCAAGGTCCAGCATGAACCTGATGACCTATGTGAGGCAGTTCTTCCTCATTATATTTCTAGCTAAGAGTTGACAAGGAAGGAGCACTGCACCATCCTGTATATAGGCTACCTTGTAACCTCGCTTTCCTTTTTCTACCTCTCCATAAGCTTCCTTGATGCGTTGTGACAAAGATCGGTCTAAGGCCTTCCCTGGATAAAACTACTAAGGTTCAGGACCCTTCACACTTAAACCTATGATCCGGTGGATCAACACTAGATCCACAGTAATCCTTCTGTCAAGACATAAGTATCCGCCATGATAGGACAACAGAAGGATTTTAACGCAAGCGTTAACCACCTGGTGGTGGCCAAAATGCGGGATCTTCATCACGTTCAACATGGTGGAATGTGCCAACCCCTTAATCCATGGTTGTGAGACAAGGCGAGGTTTCTTTCTGGTTGTCTTCGTTAAGTAGAAGTGGGGAGCTAACATGGCATAGTTCTCTTGGTCTCCTAATTTGAAGTCATTGTTCTTCAACAACGGGATCTGTCCTAACTGACTCCCAACTATGTGAATTCCTTTTAGAATGTACGTAGTGAAAATAGAGTACTCAAATTATTGGGGGATACTGTCGCGGTTAACAATGCCAGCCAAAGGTGGAATATATTTAGGTAGGATCGACGGGATCTGCTTCACATTAGCTAGATCACCGCAGTTCTTACTTCGCTGCTCAGTTACAGGGTTGACATGGCTGGACCGACGTCTAGTCAAAGGGGAAGCCTACAGTCCCCTAGTTGGCGACGCCTAGATACCTTCGGATATTGTTCCATCAGCCATTAGCTTATTAAGGACTTCCTCGATAGACTTCTTCAATTCACTAGGTTCACCCAACATTCTAGCTTTTAACAGACATGCAGGGTAGACAAACGGACAGGTGGGGTTGACAAATGGACAGGAGGGGTCAAAAAATGGACAGGCGGGGTTTAGTTTCAGATAGAATAGATCAACACTTGGACAATTCTCTGCTTAGCTCAGTCAAGCATGGGTAGCAAAAATTGGTCCAGGTGTAACGACCGACGAGTTAAATAAGTGGGGTATCGTAACGCATCTTCCAACAGATAGGAAATGCTTCCATCAATGTAAATATATCCATTATGGCATAGTCTCGATTTCCCAAAAGCAGTCCATAATCCCATAAATCCATTTTCTAACCATTTCGGAGTGTCATTCTAACAGTCGGGGCACCTCCAACGGTTATATAACTTCATCAGGGTGAAGTCCAATTCTGCGTAGTCCTACTATTCCAGCGAGTTTCAAATCCTATGAACCTTCCTCCTACGAGGTTCCAGTCTGTGAAGTATTCCTTCTAGTTTTTGTAGCTTCTTTTATCTTTTCCAACTTATCTTTCTTTTTATTGAGCTTCCTTGCCTTCTTCCCTATGATCTGAGTCTCTCTAACTATTTCTAGAATCCTCTTTCCATTTTTATTCTTATCTTCCCCTAGCGCAGCGGCTTCACACTGTTGAGGTTCCCTCAAAGGGTCTGAAGTTAATATCCCTTTTCTTAACACTTCCTGAGTGGGCATACTTCTTTCTTAAATAGATAGGTTCTTCAAGATTTCTTGCATTCTTTCAAGCTTGATAGCTAATTCTCTTGCTTTATGTCCCTCCTACATTGTTACTTTGTTCTGTTTCTTTGACTTATCCTCTCGTTTTTCCATTAGTCGATCTATTTCCTAGCTATGAAATCCATTAATTCTTTCTTTTTCTTTTATGTAGCTTCTTTCTCTACTTTCCTTTTGATCTGATCCTTCTCAATCCAAGTCTTACCTAACAACAGTGGGAAAGGGGCATTGTCTCCAACAAACCGAATGACTTCAAATTCTTCTTCAGTCGATGTTTCATGAACAATAATAGGTACATTAGTTACTCTTCCACATAGGGTTATCATCTTTCCCTTAAACAAGCCTATCCTTCCCAACGAAGGTACCACAGTAGGATTTCCCAAAATTTCCCAAGTTTCTTCTGTCATAATATTTATTTGTGTTTCTTCATCCAAGGAACAGTCTATGTCGAAGTCTTATATTCTTGTACTTATGCGTTGTTTTGCTTCTAGGATTTTTGGTAAAGTGACATCTTTATAACCATCCATCATTTCTTTCAACTACAATATCGTAGTTTGAACTTCCTCTGAAATTTTCTCTTTATGAATTTTCAACATGCCCTTAGTCTCTTGACTTTCTTCATAGTTTTCTTGTCTTATGTTCATCCCTTCAACTTTAGCAATAATCTTTGGACAATCCTCAACCTCATGACCAACAACCTTACAACAAAGACAAATAGGGTCTACCTCAAGACATTCCTTAGTGATATGTCCCCGCCTTCTGCAATTATAACACAATGTCAATCATCTTTTTCTTTTAAATGTTCCCCAACCTTTTTTGTATTGTGCACTTCCCCTAGGATCATAGTGTTGGACTTGCAATATGCAAAAAATAATTCTAGGTTCCTGCATCCACTTATTGGTCCAAAAAATCTTTCTATGCATAGGAATAAC